>PVKP010006187.1:0-61298 GCA_004027715.1 Plecturocebus donacophilus
TGAACTCAGACCTGGAACAAGCAAACTTAATAAATATTTACAGAACCTACCACCCCATATCCACAAAACATATATTTTTTTCAATATTATATCATATCTATTCTAAAAGTGATCACATAATAGGAAATAAATCACTTTTTAGTTTGCATAAGCATTTCACAGATTTAAATGAAATCCTGAGCAATAGAGCAAGATTCTCATTCTCTCTCCCTCTTTCTCTTTCTTCCTTTTTTCTCTTTTATTCTACTTCTGTCTTAAAAAAAAAAAAAAAACCACTTCCCCTCTCTCTTTCTCCTTCTGAAAAAAAAAAAAAAAACACCCTCATTTGCTGTTGCTTACCTAAAAATACCCAGTTAATATTTCATCCTTCTATCTTAAGCCTTTACTATTAATTTGGCTTTAATCTAATTTGATTTAATATAATTTAAAGTTTTAATTGCTGGAGGTTTAAAATTAGGGCTGATAAACTAAGGAAAAGTAAAATAAGTAAAAAAAGTAAAATAAGTAAAATAATATTAAGGATTGAAAAATAGGAAAATGACATTTGAATCATTAAATTAAACAAGCTTTTGAATATTATTTAGTATAAGTTTAAAGTTAGATAAATTGATCATTAAGAAACTGAAATGCAGTAAATTGATCTCAAATCATTCTGTATATCTTAAAGATGTAATTTTGTTTTTAACCTACCGTCAGCTTTTTCTCTTGCTCTTCTGCTAGTGATGAAAGGGTATGTTGTTTTTTGAAATAATTCTGTAAAATAAATGCTTATGTTCTATTAAAAAAGAAACATAAGCACTTATGTGTTTTGTCGTAGACTTCCCAAATACAAATATGTTTAAGTCCTAATTCCTGGAACCTATGAATGTTGCCTTATACAGCAAATGCATCTTTATAGACATGATTAAATAAAAGACCTTGGAATGGGGAGATTATTCTGGATTATCCAAATGGACGCAATGTCATCACCAGGTCCTTTGAAGAAGGACTCAGAAGGGTCAGAGTCAGAGAAGAAGACATAATGGTGGAAGCAGAGATTGGAGTAGTGCTCTTTGAAGATGAAGAAGGAGACCACAAGCCAAGGAATACAGGCTGCCACTAGAAGAAACTGGCAGAGTCAAAGTAGTGGATTGTGCTCTCAGGCCTCTAGAAGGAACCACCAGCCTTGGTGATCCCTTGACAATGAAACAGACAGAGGGTTTGTGACTTCCAGTACTATAAGAGAATAAATTTGTATAGTTTTAAGCCACTAAGTTTGTGGTAATTTGTTACAGCAGCAATAGAAAATGAATATAGTATGTTATTGATATGCCTTCTCATCTGGTTCTTCATCCTTTCCATACACAGGGTTTTACAGCCAGGCCTACCAAGCACGTTGTTCTTCTCCAAGAAGACCAGAATAGCTCTGCCCAGACATCTGAGACTGCAATTTCCATCCATCTCTTTCCTGGCCACCATATATCCACCTGGAACCAATGAGATCAACAACTGTACAGAGACTTTTTGTTTTTGATTTTAGTGTTGTTCTAAGAAGTTGCCAAAATACACCATGAAATTATCTCAATTAAGTTTACCCAAAAGCTACTATATACACTATTTTCAGCCCATCTATTCCCATCTCCAGCCATGCTTGGCTACATTTTCCCATAAAGCTCATCAGCTAGAATGTGCATTCGATAATAGTGCTAAATGGTTCAAACAGAATATGGTCAGGGTTACAGAAAGCACCCAATTTGCCTGCATACATGCACCCCTACAAAATTCAGCTCCACAGATATTTTTCCTCTTTTGTTACCACTCCAGCAATCCCATGAGACAGGCAGAAGTTGTCTAGCCCCAAAGGACCCATGAGATTAAATGACATCCCCAAGATCTTAGCAAGAGTGAAGGGTAAGTCAAGGACTCACATTCCCGACTAGCTCCAGCTTCGGACCTGTGACCTGGAGCAGGCACGCACACAGGTGGAATAGGTAATTTCAAGCAGTACTGCTACCAGAAGAAATTCCACACCCCCTGCTGGATCTAGCCTGAAGTGCCCTAATTAGAACCTGATCCCCTTAGCTAAGGCTTGAGTCCTTACAGTGCAAACACCCTGAAGAGATGCTTTCCAAGGCATCCATACTCCCCTCAATCCCAGCACCCACACCTTGTGGTCAGGAAGCCAGTTATTTCAGGACTCAGGTGAATGCTGCACCTGATCCTCCCCAGGCTTCTGGAAAAGTCCACAGCTCACAGTAATGACTGCCATCCTCTCAGTCAACAGCTGGCTCTTATCCAAGAACAGGCCACTACACTGGAGATGAATTGACTGGGGATGCATTAAAGTTTGAGATTTGGGAGGAGATGTTGTGTTTGAATCCTACCTAGAGGAACTTTCTAGATATAAGATGCTGGAGAATCACAAGACCTGAGTCTCACTGGCATTTCTAAGTGCCCCAAATGTGATTTCTAAATTGCGAGAATTCTGGATCTTGCTTTCCTGAAGAGATAAGAAGAGAGAGTTTCTGATACTGACCCACCCAAGCTGTGATGTTATTAGCATTTTCTATCCACTGTGTCAGATAACTACGCTAAGACCAGGAAGGAGCCATAGGCTTCAGAATGTCAGCCTATGCAGCGGCAGATGGGTGTAAGATCTTCGGAGGGTCCCTTGAGGATAGGAGGTACTTGGAGAGACAGCAGAAGGCGAAGAGAAGGAAAAGCCCCTTCCTTGGCCATTGCTTCCACCTGAGTAGAGATCAGGCAAGGAAAATCCTCACTACAGGGAGAATATAGAAAACAAAAAGTTGAAGAAAAATCTCAGCATTCTGAAAGGAGCACTCTGTAAGAATTTTAAATGTAGATCCTCAACTATTTAAAAATATAAAATTTGGAAAAGTGAAGAAAACTTACATGTGTAATGAGTGTGGGAAGTCATGCCAGAAAAAAAGACACCATAAAATGCAACTTGTATATGAAAATACATACCTACTTGTTCCATGAGAGAGCAGGAAAGCTTTTTTGGGGGAAGGGTGGGGATGGAGTTTCACTCTGTTGCCTAGTCTGGCACTCCGTGGTTCCATCTCTGCTCACTGCAACCTCTGCTTCCTGGATTCAAGTGATTCTCATTTCTCAGCCTCCCCAGGCAGCTGGGGCTAGAGGCATGTGTCACCTTGCCAACTAATTTTTATATTTTTAGTAGTGACAGAGTTTCGCCACATTGTCCAGGCTGGTCTCGAACTCCTGACCTCAAAGGATTTGCCCACCCTAGCCTCTCAAAGTGCTGGGATTACAGGTTTGAGCCACTGTGCCTGGCCAGGGTGAGAAAGCTTTTATAAAATCTCAGTGCTTACTCAACTTTGAAAAATGTAAACTGGGGGTGACCATTGAAATGTAATCATTGTGGAAAACTCTTTGGGCAGAACCCTGGCCTTATTGAACATCAGAGAATTCTTACCATAGAGAAATCATGTAAATATGTGAATGGGAAAAACAGTTAACTACAAATCACACCTTATTTAACACGAGGGACTAGATGGTGGAGAGAGCTTATTCCTGTGAAGAGGGTGCAATCCTACTAACCTTAGGGTAGGTCACAGGCAAATCCACATGTGCTCTGGGACATAAAGTTATGCACTAATATATATTGCACCAGACACCACAAAATCAAACCAGTAGAAATACAGTCATCGCGGGAAATCCTTTTTTTGGGAGTTCAAATTTTATTACACATTAGATTATATTGTGTATATATTGTATATGCTATATACAATATATATATACAATGTATATATATATATACTATATATATAATATATATATATATAATACATTAGATTATATTGTGTATATATGTCATTGTGAGAAAATCTCTCTTTTTAAGGATACTTGTGTATGCTTACATAGGAGATGACTCCCAAGTAGCTGGGACTACAGGCGTGCACCACCACACCCAGCTATTTTTTCTTTTTTTTTTAGAACTGGGTTTCACCATGTTGATCAGGCTGGTCTCAAACTCCTGAGCTCAAGTGATCCTCCCGCCTTGGTATCCCAAAGTGCTAGGATTACAGGTGCGAGCCACTGTGTGGCCAGGAGATAGATCTTATAATAAAGAAAATATGCAGATGTTAAAAGATACACTTAGGTGCAATAAAACTTTAATGAATTTATTTGAACATTTAGTGATTCATAAATCAGTCAGCACCAGACAAGAAGCAGTTTGACATTCCACCTGGGGGGCGGAGGGGAAACTTTTATGAGGTGTAGTGGAAAGTCCTAGTTAGAGATTAGTTGGTGGGTTTTCTGAGTTGTTAAACTTAAGTTTTCTTTTAGTTTTACTTTAAATTTGGGCTTCAGTTTGCTTATGTAAGAATCTAAGTTACTGAGGCTATCTCAGACTGATGGCCTCCCAGTTAATTTATTTAACATAGGAAAGAGAGAGCAAGAAGGAGGAAAGAATAGAAAGGAAGGAAGGAAGAGAAAACCTTTGGGTGAATCAAGCTCAGAGGTTTTTTTTAGTCCGAAGATGCCACAAGTAAATTCTGACAAGGAAAAGCATCAGGATTCATGAGCACGGGAGCGTTGTGGGAGAAAGAAGAGGGGCAGAGATGTTGAGTCATCCCCTCTCACATTTAGGGGTCTCTAAAAGGAGAGGCAACTGCAGACCAGGCCAGCACTGAGCCAGTTACCAACGCTCTGCTGTGAGCCTTGCCAATGTGTGCCCCTGTGGCCACCACTCCCCACCCTCGCATACCCACGCACTGGCATTGGGTGTTTCCCAGCAAAAGCCCAGCAGGCCCAGAAGTCAGCCATGACAACATTGCCTTGTTCTGACTAGACTTGAGGGCTGAAGCCAGCAAGGTTCAAAAGATGTGAGTTTCCTGAGGTTTGGCGAGGAACCCTGACAGTGTCTGTCTCTGTCACCTTGTTTGAAAGAAGAATTGTTCATCCCAGGCCATTGTCCAGCGAAGCTGCATTAGTTTCCTCTCCTTCCATGTCCATCTACATGCTAGGGAGGGAGAGGGGTGCACTGTGACCAGCCAGGGCATGGATTTGGTCCTCCCTGCAGAGCCTGCTTCTTTCCTTTTCCCTTTCCTTCTCCCAGAGTTCTCACCTACCTCCCACCCACCTCCTTACCATCTGGTTCTCTAATAAAGCCAGTTGGATGAATAAACCAGGGTTCACGGAGGGCTATTTTGGCAAGCATACACCTATGCTTAGCAGGAGCTTCTCACAAATCACTAAAATAGTCAGACCTCACCTGGGTTGGAATGCCAGGAGGGTCCAATCAGAACTCCTAGCTCCACTACATGTAAGAAGAGTTAGACGACTTTTCTCCAAGACGCTATTGCCTCATTTGTTAAATGGGCACAACAATGCCTCCTTCCCAGGGTTTTATGAGAACCAGGCAAGATAGTGCCATTGTGCTTTAGTTCAGTGTGTGGCACAAAAGGATGGCACTTCAAAGCAATAGTGGGGGTTGGGCGTGGTCGCTCATGCCTATAATCCCAGCCCTTTGGGAGGCAGAGGCGGTCGAATCACCTAAGGTCAGGAGTTCAAGACCAGCCTGGCCAACATGGTGAAATTCTATGTCTACTAAAAATACAAAACTTAACCAAGTATGGTGGTGTGCACCTGCAGTTCCAGCTGCTGGGGAGGCTGAGATGGGAGATTGCTTGAACTGGGAGGCAGAGGTTGCAGTGAGCTGACATTGCACCACTGCACTCCAGCCTGGGTGACAGAGTAAGATTCTGTCAAAAAAAAAAAAAAGCCTTAGTGAGCCGAACAAAGACATACAAATGTGTAGTTTAAAATATATTCATAATAATAGAATCAGCAACACCAATAAAATATATAGCATTATTAATATTGTCATCAAGTAGAAATTTTAGTCACTGAGGTAGAGGAAGTGGAAAACATATTTTAGCACCTGTGGCATTTGGTCTCCAGCTATAAGTAAAACCTACGCTATTATAAACTATCATATGTCTTTGGGTCTCTAAATAGTCCCAAAAGTGAAGAAAATGCAGTGTGTGTTTCCTGAAAGAAAGGTATTACATTGTCCATATCATCTTTTTCATAAATCAATTTGCTTAGGCCCTCATTGACTTATCAGTTTGTTATTTTGTTAGCAGAAAATATAATTTCTTTTCACAACTTAATCGTATTTCACAGTACTGTACTAAGGAAATGTAAAGATACTCATGGTACAAAAGAAAGGGAAATAGCCACCCAGGGCAAAATAAGAAAGAGTGGAGGGACTCAAGCTAGGGCAAAGCAATGAGATTGAAAGAGGAGGGAGGAAAGGGTAAAAGAATGAACCAGCAAATACTCTGGAAGCCTGCCAAGGCCCAGATGCAAACTCCTGGTGCGTCTGTCAATCCACAGAATGTGCCGCTTCATTTGCATTTCTATTTCTTCTTAAGGCAATGATGTATATTTCATTTCATCTTTTATTTTGTTTATGATTTAATTATAGGAAGATGAGGAATCTAGCCAGGAAGGAAGAGTTATTCTTTCCCCGCAAGTGCTACATCTGTTAGAGGTTGCGTGTAAGTGAATTAATGGCCAAAAATATCTTAGGGGGAAGGCACATATTTGCTCTTCATTTTAATTACCAGGGATTGCCAGGGCCTCATTCCAACATCCTATTCTTGTTATTGAAAAACAAGGACTTACCAGTAAAGGGTGCCAACACCTAAACAATGAAGAGATGTTTTAATCAAAAAGGATTCTTCTTCTACTCCCAAATATCATCGCTTCCACAATGTAGGAGTCTCCTTATAACTGCTTAAGTCACACACAGACACGTGCTTGTGCACACACCCACAAATACACTGCAGTAGTTCAGGAAACATTTACTCTACTGCTGCTGAATTGTTAAATATTGAATAAATACACGGGTGATTTAATACTTTTAATGAAAAGGCAATTTATCCAACAAATATATTTTGTTAAGCCCTCTCTGTTTTACGTAAGAGAGGAATTTCCTAGGAACATAGAGAGAAATATTTCTTGCTTTCAAGAAAATTCCAGGGACAGCTCATCATAAAGAACCACAACAAAAGTGTGACAGGTCAGAAGTATTAGTAAGTGCACTGGTACTAACTGGCTTGTGTGCTGTCTTTCTTTCTCCTTTTATGGTCAAAGAGAATTTTCCAACAGCCAACCCCACCACCTTCCTACCTACATTTTCCACCTTCTTTCTTTCTCAAGAAAATTCCCTCTTCCCCAGTTACTTTAGCTTTTGTAATAACAACTGAGGGAAGGGGTGAGGGGAGGTGAGAGACTGAAGAGGCAGGAGACCAAGGGGAGGACGTGGGTCTAGAGTCTGAATGGATCACATCCCGAGGTGAGGGTAGACTGTAGAAGAGGAGACGGGAAAAAAGAGGGGATTTTCCTCTGAGATGCCACATGATGTCCACTTCACTCTGTAGTCTCTCACCATGTCCCTCCATAGAGTTAAAAGCCATCCTCATGCTAGGAGTTCCTAGCATTTTTAACTCAGACTTTGACTATACTCCAGAGCTCCAGACCCACCTGTACTTTAAGAAACATCTCAAATTTACCTTGTCCAAAACAAAGCATTTGATTAACACCCCCTAAAAACATGTTTCTTTCTCCCTCAGTCTTTCCCCAACACAATAAACAGTGGCAACTCAGTTTTCACACAAAGACCTGAAGAGTCATCCTTGATTTTTCTCTCTACACTTGTAATAACTCTTTCAGTGAATGCTGTCAGGCGTACCTCCAAATACAGTCAAAATGACCCGAGGGAGTGGGGGTGGGAATTCTACTTCAGATTAGAATGTGGAACTTAGCAAAGGCCTCACTCCAGTCTTTCTTCTTAAATTTTTTTAAATTGGCACATTATAATTGTACATAGGGGATACAATTTGATATTTCCATACATATACGTGGTATAATGATTAAATAGGTATTTAGGGTATCCATCACCCTGTGAATTTATTCTTTTTCTGTGGGGAGAACATCCAAAAGCGTCTCTTCTAGCTATATTGTAATATACACGAATTTACTCTTAGCAATAGTCACCTGAATGTGCACCAGAACTTACTCCTCCTCCCTAATTGTAACTTGGTACCAGTTAACCAACCTCTTCCCATCCTCCCCGCTCCAGACTTCCTCACCATCCTGGTGGCTCTGCAGCAGGGCCCAGGGTCATTGCCTGTCTGGGCCCCATGCCTAGCAGTCTCTTGAACTAAATGCCTAACCTCCCTTGCCCTGGGTCCACAACTTTATCTTCACAAATATGCTATTGAGCAAGAGTCCAGACACAAAAGAGTACATATTGTATGACTTACAATATGTAAAGTTCCAAAACAGGCAAAGCTGCTGCTGTCAGATGGTGATGGTGATAATCGGGGGGTGGGGAGCAATTGACAGGACTTTCAAGGAATTTCCAGTGGCTGATCATATTCTGTTTCTTGATCAGACAATGCAACACAAATGTATTCACTTCATGAAAATTCACAAGCTTTACATTTATGATTTGTGCTCATTTCTGAATGTGTGTCGTACTGCAATAAAAATGTGCTTAAATAAAATTTTGAAAAAAATTAAGTAATTATTTCAGGCTGAAAACATTTTTAAACCATTAAGAACATCAAAGTGTCTGCATTTTGAAAATATGTGTTTTTATTCTTGGTGCCCATGGAGATTCAAAATGTACCTCTTTTAACGACAAATGAATTTTTCCTCCTATAGTACAAAATCATTCATTTTTTTTTAAGATGAAGTCTCACTCTTGTCACCCAGGCTAGGGTGTGATGGCACGATATCATTTCACTGCAACCTCAGCCTCCTGGGTTCAAGTGATTCCCCTGCCTCAGCCTTCTGAGTAGCTGGGATTATAGGCACCTGCCACCACACTTGGCTTTTCGTATTTTTAGTAGAGATAGGGTTTCACCATGTTGGTCAGGCTGGTCTTGAACTCCTGACCTCAGGTGGTCCACCTGCCTGGGCCTCCCAAAGTGATGGGATTACAGGCGTGAGCCACCATGTCCAGCCCAATCACTCATATTTTTAGTTTAATTAAAATAAAACTAGGAATCAATCACTGTTGAATAGTGGGAATTTGTAAAAACATCTGAAACATGAAAAATGTTACCAAAACTTGGGCAGAGACTGGGGTAGATGTCAGGACACTTGTGACAGAAGCCTGCACTTGGCCTTGCCTTCAGAATTATTGTGGGACTTTCACTGAATCAGACTTTCCTTCTTTCTTAAAAGACCCATACAGAACAATAGTATCTCGCCATATTTTTTTCTTCTTCTCCTTCTTCTTCTTCTCCATCTGTAATGGAATGGATGAAACCCAGAGATATTCTAACTAGATATTCTTTGTCTTCCTTGTTGACAACTTCTGCAGGCATCCCCAGACTGATTTGCTGAAAGCAAGAATCTGCCTCCCGAGTGTCAAAGAGTGGCTGGGCTGCTTTCTTAGTCCATTTTGTGTTGCTATAACAGAATATCTGAAATCCAGTCATTTATAAAGAAAAGGGATTCATTTAGCTCATGGTTCTGCAGGCTGGGAAGTACAAGAAGCATAGTATCAGCATCTGCTCTGGTAAGAGCCACATGGTAGGTCCAAACATGGTGGAGAAAGTCAAAGGGGACTTGTGAAAAGTCAAAACCCAGTGGGTATCCTGGCTTTACCATAACCTATTCTCATGGGAAGAAACCCATTCCCAGGAATGAACCTAATCTGGCCAGAGAAGGAATTTACTCACTACCAAACGGGTACCAAGCCATGCATGAGGGCTCTTCCCACATGACCAAGTATTTCCCACAATGTTGAAATTTCAAATTTCAACATGAGTTTTGGTGGGGACACACAAATTCTACCCAAACCATAGCAGCTTCCAATGACAAAATGAAATCAAGTTTCATGGGGCCCTCTCTGCTCCATATGTAGGCAACTCTGCAGGCATTTGGAGCACCTGCTAGCATGGACTAGCAGTCCGAGTGGCCCTTCCTTCCTGTGCAGAGATCCTGGTGCAGATGGCCCTCCCTGCTGCACCCTCAGGCATATCTTCAGGCATTCAGAGCATCTGCCCACTTGGTTTAGCAGCCAGAGCCACCCCTACCCTTCCTGTGCATAGATTGTGGTACAGCAGGATCCTCTTCACTGCAGGCAGATCTCCAGACATTCAAAGCACCTCCTTGTTTGCTTCAGCAGCCAAAGTCACCACACCTCTCCTGTACAGAGGTCTTGGTGCCAGTGACCTTCTCTGCTTCATGCCCAGGCAGATCTTCAGGAACCTGAAGCACCACTCTCCTCAATTAAAAGTTTAGGCTGACACCCATCCCCATCCAGAGAGCTTAGGGTTGAGAAGATTTCCTAGCTCCATGTTTAGGCACACCTCTAGGTACTTGGTAGCAGTCCACTGGATTTTCCTTTGGCACTGGTGCTTATGCTTGCCATCAGGTGACCTGTAAGTGGGCCTTTCCAAGTCCAGCCCCACCAATCTTGCCCTACCCCTCTATCCTCTGTTGCTGAGAAGAGAGCTCAGACCACCGTGCATTCCATAAATGAGCCCGTTGCCTGAGGCAACAGAAAGCTCCCCTCAGTAAACAAGGATGGGATATATATCCAGCCACATTGGCCACAATCAGCTCTTACATATAAATGACATCTACTGGCTTGTCAGTTGAACTGCATGGCCCAGTATAACATCTAGAGAGTGTGAGAGGAGGGGAAGGGAACAAAAAAGAAGAAAAGGCAATAATATAATAGGGAAAGAAAGAAAAACAAAAATCCTGCCCATGCAAAAAATAATTACAAAAATTAGAAATGCCAGCATTTCCAGATGAGAAGGAATCAGAGCAAGAATTCTGGAACCATGAAAAATTTGAATGTGACAGCACCAAAAGACTATACTAGCTCTCCAGCAATGTCCCTAACCCAAATAGAAACTCAGAAATGACAGATAAAGAATTTAAAGCATGAATTGGAAGGAAACTCAATGAGATCCAAGACAAGGTTGAAAATCAACACAGGCCAGGTGCAGTGGCTCATACTTGTAATCCCTGCACTTTGGGAGGCCAAGGCAGGGGGATCATTTGAGGTCAGGAGTTTGAGACCAGCTTGGCCAATATGGTGAAGCCCTGTCTCTACGCAAAATACAAAAAATTGGCTAGGCATGGTGGCACATGCCTATGGTCCCAGCTACTTGGGAGGCTGAAACAGGAGAATCACTTGACCTGGGAAGTGGAGGTAGCAGTGATCTGAGATCATACCACTGTACTCCAGCCTGGGCAACAGAGCAAGACTCCATCTAAAAAAAAAAATCAACACAAAGAAATTTCTAAAGCAATCTTTGAAATGAAAGAAGAGATAAAACATCCTAAAAATAAATCAGTTAGCACTTCTGGAATTGAAAAACTCACTTAGGGAATTTCAAAATACAACTGAAAGTTTTATCAACAGACTGAACCAAGCAAAAGAAAGAATTTCAGAGTGTGAAGATTGCTCTTTTGAATTAACCCACTGATACAAAAATGTTTTAAAGATAGACAGTCTTTAAGAAATATAGAATTATGTAAAGTGGCCAAATCTATGAATTATTAGCATTCCTGAGAGAGAGGCGATAAAGTAAACAACCTGGAAAACATATTTGAGGAAATAATTCAAGAAAATTTTTCTAATCTTACTAGAGAGGCAGACATTTGGATATAAGAAATCCAGAGAACATCTGTGACAAACTATTCAAAATGAACATAACAAAGGAATAAAGTCACTAGATTGTCCAAGATCAACATTAAAGAAAAAAAAAATCTTAAAGGCAGCTAAAGACAGAGATCAGATCATGTACAAAGGGAACCCTATCACGCTAACAGCAGACTTCTCAGTATAAACCTTACAAGCAAAGATAGGTTGGAGGCCTATTTTAAGCATTCTAAAAGACAAGAAATTCCAAACAAGAATTTTATATCCCACCAAACAGAGTTTTATAAACCAGAGAGAAATAAAATATTTTCCAGAAAAGCAAGTGCTAAGGGAATTCATTACTACTAATCATGCCTTACAGAAATTCTCAACATGAAAACAGGAAACCAAAGAAACTAAACATGGAAACTAAAGAAGATTCCTCCTAACAACAAAAACAACAACAAACTCTTAAGAACATAGTCCACAGATCCTATAAAGCAACTACACAATATAAACTATAAAACAACCAGCTAACAACTCCATGATAGGATCAAAACCTCACATATCAATATTAACCTTGAATGTAAATGGTCTAAATGTTCCACTTAAAAGGCACAGTTTGGCAACCTGGATGAAAAAACAGGACCTATCTATCTGCTGTCTTCGAAATGCCCATCTCACATCTAATGACATCCATAGGCTCAAAGTAAAAGGTTGGAGAAATACCTACCATGCAAATGGAAGACAAAAAAGAACAGGGTCGTTATTCTTAGACAAAACATTTTAAACTAACAACAGTAAAAAAAGAACAAAGAAGGGCATTACACAATGATAAGGGTTCAACAAGAAGACTTAACTATAAATATATATGCATTCAACATTGGAGTACACTTCTAGACCTACCAAAAAACTTAGATAGCCACACAATACTAGTGGGAAACTTCAACACCCACTGAAGCATTAGATAGATAATCAAGGCAGAAAATTAACAAAGAAATTCTGCACTTAAATTTGACACTTGACCAATTAAACCTAATAGACAGCTACAGAGTACTCTACACTTGAAATGGAGAATATATATTTTTTCATCTGCACACAGAGCATACTCCAAGATTGACCATATGCTTGGCTATAAAAACAAGTCTCCATAAATTCAAAAAAATCAAAATAGTAACAATCATACTCTCTAACCAAAGTGAAAGAAAAAAAGAAATCAATATCAAGAGGATCTCTCAAAACTACACAGTTGCATGGAAATTAAACAACTTCCTCCTGAATGACTTTGGGTAAACAATGAAATTAATGTAGAAATTTAAAAATTCTTTGAAATAAATGAAAACAGACAAAACATACCAAAATCTCTGGAATGTAACAAAAGCAGTGTTAAGAGGTGAGTTAATAGCACTAAACACCTTCATCAAGAAGCTTGAAAGATCTCAAATTACTAATCTAACACCACATCTAGAGGAATTAAACAAGAACAAACTAATCCCAAAGCTAACAGAAGAAAATAAATAACTAAAATCAAAGCAGAACCAAACAAAATTGACACCCAGAAATCCATACAAAGAATCAATGAAACCAAAAGTTAATTTCTTGAAAGAATAAACAAGATTGATAGCCACTAGCTAGATTAACAAAGAAAAAAGACAGAACATCCAAATAAGCACAATGAGAAATGACAAAGATAACATTATAACCAATCCCACAGAAATACAGAAGATTCTCAGCGACTATTATGAACATCTCTATGCACACAAACTAGAAAATTTAGAGGAAATGGATAAATTCTGGAAACTCACAATGCCCCAAGACTGAATCAGGAAGAAATTGAAACACTGGACAGATCAATGTCGAGTTCCAAAATTGAATCAGTCATAAAAAACCTAACAACAAAAAAAGCCCCAGACCAGATGACTTCACAGTTGAATTCTATCAGATGTACAAAGAAGAGATAGTACCAATTCTACTGAAACTATTCCAAGAAAACAAGGAGGAGGGATGCCTCCCTAACTCATTCTATGAAGCCATCATCACCCTGATACCAAAACCTGGCAAAGACACAACGAACAAAAGAAAAATACAGGCCAATGTCCCTGATGAACATAGACAAAACTTTAACCAAATCCTACTAAACCAAATCTAACAGCACATCAAAAAACTAACTCACAATAATCAAGTAGGCTTCATTCATGGGATGCAAGTTTGGCTGAACATATACAAATCAATAAATGTGATTCACCACATAAACAGAATTAAAAAGAAAAACCACACAATCATCTCAATAGACATGGAGAAAGCTTTTGATAAAAGCTAAGATCCTTTTATCATAAAAGCTCTTAACAAACTGGGCATTGAAGGAACATAATAAGAGCTATCAAAATAATAAGAGCTATCTATCACAAATCCACAGTCAATATCATACCGAATGGAAAAAAAAAAAAAACTGGAAGCATTTTCCTGAAGAAATGGAACACAACAAAGATGCCTACTCTCCCCATTCTTATTCAAAATAGTACTGGAAGTGCTAGCCAGAGCAAAAAGATAAGAGAAAGAAATTAAAAACATCCAAATAGAAAAAGAAGTCAACCTATTTCTCTTTGTGGATGATGTGATTCTACACCTATAAAACCCTAAAGATTCTGCCAAAAGGGCTCCAGAACTTATAAACAATTTCAGTAAAGTTTCAGGATACAAAATCAATGTACAAAATCAGTAGCATTTCTATACACCAATAATATTCAAGCTGTGAGCTAAATCAAGAATGTAATTCCATTTACAATAGCCACAAAAAGCCTAAAATATCTAGGAATACATTTAACCAAAGAGATGAAAGATCTCTACAAGGTGAAGTACAAAATGCTGCTAAAAGAAATTATAGATGACACAAACAAATTAAAAAAATTTTTTGTTCGTTCCTTGCTCATGCCATTAAAGTAGCCACACTGCCCAAAGCAATCTACAGATTCAATGCTATTTCTACCAAACTACCAACATCATTATTCACAGAACTAGAAAACAGCTATTCTAAAATTCATATGGAACCTCCAAAAATCCTAAATAGCCAAAGCAAAGCAAAAATAATAAAGCCAGAGGTATCATATTACCTGATTTCAAAGTATACTAAAAGGCTAGGCTACAGTAACTAAAACAGCATGGTATTGGTATAAAAACAGACACATAAGCCAATGAAACAGAATAGAGAACTCAGAAATGAAGCCACCATCTACAGTCATCTGTTCTTTGACAAAGCTGACAAAAATAAGCAATGGGGAAAGGACACCCTATTCAATAAATGGTGCTTGGATAGCTGGCTAACCATATGCAGACCAATGAAACTGGACTCCTATCTCTCACCATATACAAAAATTAACTCAAGATTGATTAAAGATTTAAATGCAAGACTTTAAACTATAAGAATTCTAGTAGAAAACATTATTCTGGACATCTGCCTTAGGAAATAATTTATGACTATGTCCTCAAAGGCAATTGCAACAAAATCAAAAATTGACAAGTGGAACATAATTACATTGTCAACAGTGTAAACAGACAACCTACAGAATGGGAGAAAATACTTGCAAACTATGCATTTGACAAAGGTCTAATATCCAGAATCTATAAGGAACTTAAACAATTGAACAAACAAAAAACCAAATAACCCCATTCAAAAAGACATAACAAAAGACATGAGCAGACTCTTCTCAAAGGAAGACATACAAGTGGCCAACAAACATGAAAAAATGGTTCACATCTGATGTGGTCAGGCTTTGTGTTCCCACCCAAATCTCTTCTTGAATCATAATCCCCATAATCCCCGTGTGTCAAGGGAGAGACCACATGGGTATAATTGAATCATGGGGGTGGTTTCTCCTATGCTATTCTCATGACAGTGAGTGAGTTCTCATGAAATCTGATGGCTTTATAAGGGGCTTTTACCCCTTCACTTGGCACTTCTCCTTTCTGTCACCTTGTGAAGAAGTGCCTTGGTTCCCCTTTGCCTTCCACCATGACTGTAAGTTTCCTGAAGCCTCCCCAGCCATGCTGAACTGTGAGTGAATTCAACCTCTTTCCTTTATAAATTATCCAGTCTCAGGCAGTTGTTTATAGCAGTATGAAAATGGACTAATACAACATCACTAATCATTACAGAAATGCAAATTAAAACCACAATAAGATACCATCTCACACCAGTCAGAGTGGCTGTTAGTAAAAATTCAAAAACAACAGATGTCAGTGAGGCTGTTGAAATAAGGAAATCCCTATACTCTGTTAGTAGGAATGTAAATCAGTTCAGCCACTGTGGAAAGCAGTTTGGAGGTTTCTCAAAGAACTTAAAAGAGAATTACCATTTAATCTAGCAGTCTCATTACTGGTTATATCCCAAAGAAAAATAAATCATTCTACCAAAAAGACACATGCATTCATGTGTTCATCACAGCATTATTCACAGTAGCAAAGACATGGAATCCACCTAGGTGCCCAGCAATGGTGTACTGGATAATACAAACGTGGTACATATACACCATGGCATACTATACAGCCATAAAACGGCTGAATTTATGTCCTCTGCAGCAACATAGACACAGCTGGACCCCATATAACAAACCTGCACATGTCCTCCTTGAATCTAAAATAAAAGTTGAAATTAATTTAAAAAAAATGAAACTAGGTTTGCTGGCCCTGATGCCAGCAGGCACACTAAGCAGTTGACTTTAAAGTACAACTTGAAAAGGACAGAAGCAGTTGACTTCAGGGTACAACTAGAAAAGGCCCAACCTAAAGTGTCTACCACCATCCTGTCTCACACATGGAAATTCCACCATGAGTTTTGTCAGACTCAGCCTTGGTCCTTTCCAATGCAGCCCCCTCAAATCCCCAACCAGTAACCACTGGATCTCAATTCCTGGTAAAGGTGGGACCTACCACCTGTCCCTGGAACCCACTGAGACCTGAGGCTGAGGCTGTGCTAGATCACCCAACTGGCAGCCTAATGACACTTAGAGTATCTACAAAGCAGAGAGATAAAGGAAGAAAAGAATTTATGCTTGATTCATTTGGAGCACTACTCTGCCAGGCATGGTTCGAGTTGCTAGAGACATAGCAGTAAATTTATACCCTTAGATTTGAATAAGGGGAAAGAATAAACAAAATTAAAAACACATTGTATGGTATGCGAGGTGATGAAGCATAACAGGGAAGGAGATAAGGAACGTGGGTTAAGGGGAAGCTAGAACTTTCCCGATAAATATTTTTTAAAGCTCTGATGAGGTAATCATGAGAACAAATAAGAATTCTGTCAGTCTTTCATACAGTTATTATAGAGCTTTGTGGTGTTTACATTTTGAATTACATATGGTGGGGTGGAGAAAATGTGAGCATTTAGAACTCCTAATCTGGTCCAGAACCCAGGCAGAGCATGAAGTGCACCAGCCTCAGTCTGGGCCCAGCACAGTTACTGTTATAAGACAACCTTTGCATCCTGGTTCTAATCATTGCCACTTGCCATCTACATGCCCAGCCACAACCCTCCAACCAGGCCCAGGGCTGATAAGGACTCTCAGATACCCTGGTTCTAGAAGCCTGTTCGGATGATCTCTCTGAGTCCAGTGCTCCTTGAGTTTCCAGTTCTTACAGCTAGGTTTCTGTCTCATTAACTTATTTGGTTCAGGATCTAGTCTTCTCTTTAAAGGAAACTTGAGGCCAGAGCTGTGCCTTGTTTTTGACGGTATCCATCTCTGGGGACTAGACAATCCTCCTGAGTCCAGTCCAGAATGGGGGGCACCTTGTGATTCACAGTTGGACCCCCAGCCTGCCTGCCTGCCATTTCAGAGACACCCATTGACCATTGGCAATGATAGGGCAAGCCATCTGTCCCTATGGCCCTCCAGCTTCAGGCCCAGAACTTGACATATCCTGAGAAACTGACCTTGCTCTTCAAAGTGCTTTGAAGCTAGCCTAGACCCCTGGCTTCTTCATGCCTGTGAGAAAGTCAAATTGTAAGCTCCAGCCCCTCCTCTCTGACACTACCTGGCAATAACTGGCCCTTTCAAATGCACATCTATACTATCATCCTTCCCTTCAGAATTCTCTCTCTCTCTCTTTTCCCTCCGTCCCTCCTTCCTCCCTTGCTCTTCCTCCTCTTCCTTATTCCTTCCTTCTTTCTTTCTTAAGCTTCCTACAGCTCAAGAACTTGGTGGGGGTAGGGGGATGCTATAGGAGAGGAGAAACCCAGTAGCTGAAAGGTGGAAAAAGGAATATAGGGGTAAATTCATCCCCCCCAAAGGAAAAAGAGAGGAAACAAAGTCAGTCACAGCCCCATCCATGTGTCTCTACTGCCTGGTTTAGATGAAAGGAAAATTCAGCAGCCTCCAGGGAAATGTAGCTTTATGCAATTATCATGTTTGATAAAAAAAAGCCAATCAATTGTTGAGGTGTTTTCAGATGTGTGACTGTTCCATATGCATGGAGGAAAGGTCCTAGTGCCATTTTTTACTTCTCACTCTCCTTCACCTCCATGCACAACCACCAAGTCTACTTCCTCACTCCCTCCCAAATTTCCTCCATTCCACTGCCATCACCCAAGTCCTGGCCATCATTCTTTTTTGGCTGGACCACTGGCCTCCTTGTGTGCTCACTGAATTTCTTCTTCTCTTCATTCTCCATGCACCTCCAGAGAACTCCTTCTTTAGGGTAAATCTGACCATGTCACTCTCCTGATAAAACTGATCAAGATTCCCCAAGACCCCAGTTTGTGTCATTGGTCTCATCTCTCACCAGCGGCTACTCTGCTCTTACTTCCAGCTCTTTCATAGATTACCTTTATTGAGATAATTCACATTCTACTTTTTTTAAGTAAATGTAGAGTTGTATCCATATCACCACACACCAGTGTTAGAATATTTTCATCACCCCAACATTTTCATCACAATGTCTAGACACTCTGTGCCTCAGCCTTTTAGAAATACTTTGTCTCCCAAACATCCTGCTTTTTTTTCCCTTCTGGGCTTTTGAAACTGCCACTGCCTCTGCCTGATACATCTTCCTCCTTGACCCACTTAACTCAGGCTCATCCTCAGGTCTCACCATAGACACCGCTTCTGTCTGGAGGCTTCCTCTGGCCCAAAGAGGCCTCTCTTGGGTGCCTCACAGAGTCATCTCACCTCAGGCATAATATTCATCACACGATGCCCTTCCCTGTTTACATATCTGTCTTCTCTTCTAGACCAGAAGTTTCCCAAAGACCAAAGCAATGCCCTCTTCACCAGTGTCTCTGCAGCAGCCAGCACCGGGATCTGTACAGCACATATTTATTAATAACTCTCTCCAAGGCTCAAATCAAAAGGCATATTACATCCATAACAGCAAGACTTAGGGAGGAAAGCCTGAGACAAAGACTTCCATGTTTTGTGTGTCCTTATTAATCAGAACATGTTATTTATACAGACACACACACACACACACACACACACACACACACACAACTGTGAAAATGCAGGCAACTCCAGCATGGTGACTGTTTGGACCACTGTGGATTGTGTGGGCTCTAGTGCTGGCTCCTCCATGCAAGAGCTGGGACACCCTGTGCAATTCTGTCAGTCTTTCTCCATCTGCCCAAAGAGCTGCCTATTTTGCAGGATTATTGGACAAATCCGGTAGTGAATATAGATTATGGATCTTAAAAATGACAAACGACTATATAAGCATAAGGAATTATTATGTACTGCATCTCCTTTGCTTTTCAAAAAAATCCCCTCACAATCATAGATTTACACAATAATCTCATTGTTTAGAAAAAAAACTGTAACAATAATTCCTTGCATTAGCCTCATGGTGAAACTCTTCAAAGTCCTTTCAGGTCCATTATAGAATTGGATCCTCATTAATGAGTAGAAAAGTAGGAATTATCGTCCCTATTTTATAAACACTGAAACTGAGACCCAGAGAAAATGTGATTTACCCAAGGTCATGTAACTATGACACGAAGCTTCCAGAAAGAGACTCCAGGGCTTCAGTTTCCTAGTTGGGCTCTGCTTTCGCCATATTGAACTTCTCCTTAGGGTTTAAACACTGGAATGTTTGATCTTGCATGCCCTCAAGTACCACACCACACATACACACACATCCACATGCCCTAATTTCTAGGTAATCACATACTCTCAAGTTCACAGAAAATCCATCCAAGAAAATACTTGCATCCAGAGAGAAACACAATACAGACTCCTCTGTGTGCACCCAAGCAGTTGGGGAAAGCATAACACATAGTTCTATATAAAACTAAACCTCTCATTTCAGGAACTAATGGGAAAAACAATCAACCAAAATTCTGCATTGAGATAATAAAAATATCTTTTGTTATTCCTTAAAGGCAGATTGTAGATGTGCTACATGTTAATTTACTGCCAATTTATTCATTTTTAAAAATATAATCTCCTCCAGTCAAGGTAGATTTAATTCCATTTTCATCTTGTGTACTTCCTTTCAAGGCTTGGTAATTTCTTTTCTATTTTTATACACTCCACTTTTGCTTCCTGTCAATTTTTATATCAAAATCTGCTTCAGTTCCATTTGGCAAGGTGCAGTAACAAAAAATACTCCTCATGCTTTAATGTTTAAATTTGCCATTGCACTTTAAAATGGTTCTCTGTTTGTGCCAATGGCGTAACGTCAGCTCTTTCACTTGGCGCAGATCCTGGACTTGCAGAAGGCAGGAGTTCGATTTCTATAATGGTTCTTCATCATTATCTGAAATTATCCTTTTTTCCTATTCAATGAGTGTGCATTGCACACCCACTATATGGTAGACACTGCGTGTGTCCAGTGGGAATACAGCTTACATAGGAGACAAAATAAGACAGCAACTGAATAAAAGCTGGTAGATGATGGCAGCACAGGTGTTCTGAGGAAGACAGTGCCCCTGCCATCATGCAGAGGAGGAGGAAGAAGAACTGGGACAGACACCAGTCACCTGAGTCCATGAGATTTTTCTCTTACCTAGAAGAAGAATATAAACTCAATCTGTTCACAGACTGAGGCCATTCTGCTGCCACGAGGCCATGGGACATTAAGCCACAGGACAGATGTGTTTGGCTGGAAGCCTGGTTCAAGGAAGGTCCCTGTGGGAATGCAAGGGACACTACTACACCACTGAGACCTGACCATGGATACAGAGTTCTCATTTTCCCACATTTTGAACCACCTATCATGCCACAGGGAGTGTTAAGAGCTCAGGCTTGGGCCAGGCACGGTGGCTCACGCCTGTAATCCCAGCACTTTCCCAAAACAGTCACATTAGGAACTTACATTCTGTTGGCGTGGGGGTGGAAGGGACAGGCAATAAACAGATAAACACATTAACAGGTAAGTTAATTCCAGATTATGATGGACGCTATTAAGAAGATAAAATAAGGCAATGGCATAGAGTCACTGTTCACTCAGCAACCAACAAGCCTCTAAACTGCACTGTACTTGCAACAAAATCGAAACTCCTTTCTGTGTCCTTCCAGACCCTGCATGATGGGACTTCCCTCCAACTTCATGTCCTGCCATTTTTTCCCTCCTTCAATAATCTCCAGTCATCCCAGCTTTATTTTTGTTCCTCAAAATATAAAGTTCTGTTTCATCTCCAGGCTTTGCATCTATTGCTCTCCCTTTCTAGAACATTCTCCACCCCCACACTCTTCCATGCCCCCAGCTTTTTGAATGATTGATTCATTCTCATTTTTTCTGGCAAAATACCACCTCTTTAGAGAGTCTACAACCATACCATTCATTCTCTTTCCTTTATTTTGCTGTTCGTTTTCTTTATAGCACTTACCATTATCTGAAAATATCTCATTTATTTACTTGTTTTTTTGTCTCCCTCTCCTGCTCATGCATGCAGACTGTGAATCCAGGAGGGCAGGAGCTGTATTCCATTCACAGGTGTTTCCCCAGTGCCTACAACAGTGCCTGGCACATAGTAAGAGCTTGCTCATGAAGGAATGAAAGCACATTCACGCACCACAGCCAAAAGACAATTCTGACAATCAGCACATGGTTTAGGGCTTCAGAAGACTGCCCTGCTAACATCAAAAATCTTCTATTTAGTAAACGAAGACTGTGTGAGAATACAAAACACAAATAGTATATTTAGTCTTCAGACTCCAAGGGTTCTGAAATCAGTGATAATTTGGAAAGTAGCTATCACAGGACTTATAAAGGGATATTTGTGAACTGCTCTTCTATCCTTGAGACCATCAAAGGAAATGGCATTCTGGACACCCACCTAACCATTGTTATGGATGTCAAAATAAACACAAAACAAAATATAAAGCCAGGGATTGCTTTTCTAACATAATTTATTCACCTATTTTTTTCTCTTCTCAGAAAAAAAGATAAAATGAAAGTATATAATTGAACATTCAAGGGAGTCTATGGATTTGAGAAAGACCATGGAATTCTAGAGATGAAATAATTTTTTTTTAAATATGTGTTTTAGGAGCAGAACCCTTTGTTCAAACAAGGTCTTAGAACATAAGAGAAAATGTATGTAAAAAAGATGAAAGTAGTGGTGATTTGGTTAAAGTTAGGGAGCCTCTCACCTACCTGGACATTTCCCTGGGTTGCAAGCACCAGGAGCAGAGTGAGACCTGCAGATGTGGACTAATCCTGTTGTTTCACAGACCATGGGAAGGAAAATGCCAACCCATATGACAAGGGTAAATAAGGAAATTTCAAAGCTGATGCTCAAAGCTGAGCCTGCACATCTTTTCAACTAAATCATAGCAACCTTTCAAAAGAACAGAACAATACACTTAAAGAGAGTTTGCTTGTCTGGGCTCACCAGGCTTCTTCTGAGTACAATTACATCTTGCAAGAAACATTTTATCTTCTGTTAGTGATGGCCCTGTATTCTTTGTATTCTTTTTTTTTTATTGCATTTTAGGTTTTGGGGTACATGTGAAGAACATACAATATTGTTGCATAAGTACACACGTGGCAGTGTTATTTGTTGCCTTCCTCCCCTTCACCTATATCTGGCATTTCTCCCCCTGCTATCTCCCCCCAACTCCCCACTCCCCACTGTCCCTCCCCTATTTCCCGCCAACAGACCCCAGGGTATAGTGCTCCCCTCCCTGTGTCCATGTGTTCTCATTGTATTCTTTCCAGTATGGTGGGTCCTCTCAGCCAGACTCATCAGGACCATACACCCTCCCTGTGCTTTTCTTCTCTAACAAATCACATTTGTCCATGAAGTCTGGGCTTACGTTAGGCTTCTTTTCTAAATCTGCCTTATTTTAAAAATTGCTATACAAAACCACTCCACACCAAATAGCTTTGCAAAATTCAAATGTTCCCTAAAAGTAGTGAAGAGAGACATGACCCAGAGACTTGTAAAGCTGTGACAAAAGCAGGCAGAGCTCAACTGAATGCATTTCTTTCTGTATGTTTTGACACCTCACACCTGGCACAGGAGAGAGGCAGCACAGGAATAAAGGAAATCAAGGTAAGAATTGATGTCAGAAGCTCTCTCAGCAATTATTGAAGTATGTTACTCAACATGTTTATTCCTTCATTCATTCATCTAATACATATTTCCATGCTGGCCAGGTACTGTGCTAGGCTCTGAGGATACCAAAATAAGATTGTAACTTACAGCACTTACAGTCTGATAATAAACTAGCAATTACAGAATACAGTGATGCCACTGAAGGATGAGCAGAGAGGGCCACTGTGGTGGACTTTTACCTTGGTGATCCTCAAAACATCTTGCCTTCTATATTCACGCTCTTGCATAAGTCCTGCTCATACTGACTTTGGCTAATGAGATAGTAGCAAGCATGATGCATGCAGAAGATTGAAAAGTGCTCGCACATGAAGGCTCTTCCATCATGCAAAGTCCAAGTTAGTCATACTGAGAAAGTGACATGGAGAGAAAGAAAGCAAGGCTGGCGGGGGAGGATGGCAGAGGTGTTCTAGCCTTCCAGCTGTCCTCACCAAGGTTCCAGACACATGAATGTAGCCATCTTGAATGTTCTGGCCCCATCCACCACCTGAGTGCAACAGCCTGAGCAACCCCCAGCAGAAGTATCAGCCGGGTGAGTCCCAACCAACCCAAGACTCAGGAACAAATAAATTAGTGATTGTATTAAGCTGCTATGTTTTGGGGTGGGTTGTCACATAGCAATCAAAACACAGCCATATAAATTATTTAAAAAGAACTTTATTGAAAATAATAGGGTTTTCAATTTTGAAGCATTCATTTTACAGTGTGATATCTTTTAAAAAGTATTTTCCAAGTGATTATTAATATGGTATAATCTTTAGTTTGCCATATTTACTCATATAAGGAAGAGAAAATCAGTTCACTGTCATCGAGGAAAGAAGGCAAAAAAAAAGAATTTATAGAAGAAAGAAGACAGAAAGAACTGAAGGCAAACTGGGAGAATGAATTTTGTTTGCATATTTTCTGGGTAAACTGATTAGTTCATGTGCAGCAAAGAAGTCAGTCTGGACAGTCTGCTTCTAGGAAGGCTAATGAGGGGTGATCAAAGGAGAAAATTTAACTGCTTATGGATTCTCCTCAAAACCTTGAGAGCTTCTCTGGAGGCTTAAATCCCAGGCTGTCTCTGGGCATTGGCTGACAGTGTTCTGTCATTAAGATCTTTATCACGGCCAAGCTGGGATGCTCCATTTTCCTCATCAGAACTTTACATTCTCATTTTAATGTATCTAGCCACTTTATTCTAACCTTTTTATTAATCTTTTAGGTTTTCTCACTGTAAAATTAGATAATCTGTAAATAATAGTTTCATCTTTTCCCTTTTATTAATATTAATATATAACTGCTGACAAACCACAGCTCATTTAGGATTAGAAACACAAACTACCAAGCACTCAGAGCACACATCCAATTGGTGTGGCTGACCAAGGATCCTTTCTGCTAAGACGTATTTGATCAGTGTGGCTGAGGCAGCTCTAATTTGGACCAGAGAGCACTGGCAGATGGCTCATTTAGAGTTAATTCTCATCATAAAAATTCTTCTGAAATCATCTGAATCCATGGGAAGCTCTGTCTTCAAATCTAGACAGTAACAACTCTTGCCTATATATTCAGCAGATGGTTAACTCTTATGACAGTAGCACTCCACAATCACTAAGCTCTATGGGCTACTAAGTTTATTTCCTGTAAAATCAAAGTGAAACAAGCACTATTTGGATGAAAATGTTGTAATAAGATCCAAAAAATAGAGTTGCCTTTTGTTTCTTCTTGGTTTCTTTTTTTTTTTAGAACTAGATTGGCAAGCTCCATAAACGTTAAGATGTAATGAAGTAACATTTAATTCACTCTGCTTTCCATCTTTGACAGGTGCACACACAAACACACACACACACCCCCTACCACCACCACAACCCCATTGCCATCCCACTGCCACACCAGCTGCCCTATGCTATAGACCACACAGTCCTTGTATGAGAATTAGGTTTACACTATGTAAATGTTCACCCAAGGATCTACTATGGAGCTGTAGCAATGCTCTATTCAGTCTAGGAAATTTGCTGTGGTGTCAGGCTAAAAGATCGAGTTTTCTGTAGAAGATAAAGGCTGCTTCCTTTATTTAAAGGAAATTAAAGTTTATTCCACAGATCAGTGGTTAACTCTCCAGGGCAAGCACTTTTCTTCCTCCAACCTTCAACAAATATTTCTATGAGTCTGAGGAATATGAATCTTCTTCCCTGGGCCAGCTAAATGGATATCCTGTGGCAAGTTATTTGGGAATAACAAAACAGGCAATCACCTGCTTAAGTGGTACAATCAGAAAGGCCAAGAGAGACTTCCAACCTTTCCTGAACACCTTAATAATTGAAACTTACATTGATACCATTCTGTTTGCAAAAAGACAGAAATTCCCTATGTGGCTCTGAACCATCCCTTTGGGGAACTGGTGTCAACTACTGTCACATTATATTAAAGACCTGACAAAAAAGAGACATGGGATTGATGTTTTTAACTGTGCAGAAGTTGAAAGTTAGTGGGGCAGTACCTAGGGGACTCTAGGCACTGAGATGCTAAAACATTAGATATACTGCGATGCAGAGAGGTGAAGGAAGGAAGGGAATCATAGAAAGAAGAAACAATGACAGCCAAAGGCAAATTTTGCCCCATTTTTCCCTTTTTCTAGCTCCTAATCTTTACTGTAGCAGCTATCTCTCATTAAGCACTATGTGGCAGGTGTGCAAAGGTCTTTGCACATGTTTGCTCATCACATCTTTACATTTCTGTTTACAGGAAGCAGAAGGTTTAGGGTCCTGGTTCCAGAGGTTTCTCCCTAGTAGGGGATGGGACCATCCCATGCCACATGAGCTTTTCAGGAACTTGGCATAGACCCTGAGATTCCCAAGAATGAACATTCCTGGACATTTAGTAAAGAGTTGTTAATATCCTTGCCTGGATCCCTTTCTTTCTGTTTTGAGAACATTAAGAGAGGGAAGGCTACTGACACTGGGAATGAATAGTTATAGGAAAGAAAATGGCCTTGAGGAACAATTTCAGGAAGGTGTGAGAAGATGAAGAGAGGATCAGAGAATGTGTTCCTGGGGCTGGTGACCAAAAACCACTAGGATGGACTTGAGGGGCCTGAGAAATCAACTGGAGAGGGAAGTCCTAGAAGAAAGATTGGTCTTTTTGTCAATCTAGAGGTTTTTCCCCATTTATTATGGTTTCAATGCTAAAATAAACATGAACTTATTCTGTGCCTCAAACTGGTGGTTTGAAATATATTTGCTGGAAATATTAAAAATCTATATTTTTACTTTAGGGCAGATAATCATGTTTTACCTCAACGATCTAGTTTGTATTTAGCTTAAAGGACATCCTTGAAATATCTGTTGTTGCTTTTTTATAAGAGCTTCAGAGTTAAAAGGGGAAAGAAAGACTGTTTAGGTTGAGAGGTTCTGTTTGGGTTTGCTTTGCTCTCGTTGTGGGTGCTGGGGTGATTAGCCTCATGCAGGGAATGTGATTCCGACACCCTCTTCTGTGGTGGGGGTGAGAAAGCACTGGTGCCACTAGTCCCTGACCTCTCCCTTAGACAAGTTGCAAATGAAAATTGAGGAAGTGGAGTAGCTATGGAAACCAGGAGGGAAGGATTTTTTTTTTTTTAATGCGTATGAATTAGAACAAAATGACTGGCATCCCTTTTTCTTTTTCCATCTCTGACAAAATTGTATGTCCTGGTTTCTACCTTCACTTAGAGTAAATTATGGGGGAAAGAACATCATGAAGACCTGCTATTGTCACAGTGTCATTTCTTCTTTCTTTTTTTCTGTGGACTAATTTTAAAGCCATTTGATAGAGTTAATCATACAAGCCAGTTCCATTTTCCCTGCAAATGTCTGCCTTCCTGCAGGTGATTTGGTAGAGAGGAGCTTCTCCAGTAAAGAAGAGCTTCTCTTTCAACTCCATGGAAGTCGGAGAGAGTCCCTATCAAAATAAGGAGACTCATGTCTGGAGAGACAAAGGCCTTTACTTTCTCAAAGGCCTCTTGGCCCAAGCCCAGGTATGAGTCCTCAGCACCACGTTTGTCTCTGTGGCACAGCATTTGAGATTTTCATGAGGCCACCTGACTTCATTTTGTTCCCTTTTATACATTAACTCTTTTAGCCCCAGTGGGACATACCCATTTTATGAGTTACTGACATTTATGATCTACCTCATTTTAGCATAAACTTTCTGCCTTTTGTCCTTTTGTGGGCAACGTATTAACTCTTGGATTTTGAGTTTTTAAGTGGTATAATTTTTGTTTGGCTCCAGGCAACAGTAGTTCTACTTTGTGTCTGAGGCTCCCATCATCATCTGTCACTCTGTGCCCACTTGTTCTATTAAAGTATCATCAGGAAGGCACACAATTGATCCAGGGTAAAGGATTCTGCTCTAGCAGTGAATGAATTATTTAATGTTGTATGTCCACTGGGAGGAAAAAAACTCATGCAACATACTCATTTTCATAATTTTTATGTACTAAAAGACATTGTTATTAATTCCGTGTCTCCAGAGATATTCTCAATCCATTTCAAAGCCTGCAATCCTGATTATTGTAGGAATCATTACACTCACTTTGTTTCACTCTGCTCTACCTTCTAGGTCAGAACATATTCTGTCCTATTGATAGTTTCTCCTGTCAGTAGACATGCTAGTGATGGAAGAACCTTGGCCAATATGATTAGAGTCTGTAAGGTTCTCCTGGGTGATGTAAAACTAGCTCATAGGTAGATGGGAGAACTTCCTCCTGTAACACACAGGCTGGCATCTGACTCACCTACAATAAAAGAAAAAAAGAGAGCTACTTAGTTCCACTATCTCTTTGGGTCTCCTGAGTTGAAAGCTGAAGCAGTACTCCCCAACAAACATGAGTATTTTAGTTCTAAGTAGCTGAATGGAGAAAAATGAAAACAGCTTAATTTGAAGAACATTAAAAAATATGTTTTCATGCTTTGGAAAAGGTTCAGTGTATCAGGTGAAATATTTGAAAATAAAAATTGTTGTAGATTTTATACCATTGTTGGCCTGGAAGAGCAGTTCACATTTAATCAATGTTCTAAGGTAACACTGTGGCATATTTATAGGACTACAAGTAACAATTCACAGAATGAATTAATAATTTGATCCTGCTCTGTTCTGAATATTTGTGCCCCCACAAAACTCAGATGTTGAAATCCTAACCCTCGAGGTGATGATATTAGGAAATGGGGCCTTTTAGAGGCAAACAGACCATGAGGGCACAGCTAATGGCACTAATGGGATAAGTGTCCTTGTAAAAGAGACCCCAGGCTGGGCACAGTGGCTCACGCCTGTAATCTCAGCACTTTGGAAGGCTGAGGCAGGCAGATCACAAGGTCAGGAGTTTGAGACCAGTACTAAAAATACAAAATACTAAAAATACAAAAACTAAAATAAAATACAAAAAATAAAATACTAAAAATACAAAAACATTAGCTGGGCATGGTGGTGTGTGCCTGTAGTCCCAGCTACTCGGGAGACTGAAGCAGGAGTATTGCTTGAACCTGGGAGGCAGAGATTGCAGTGAGCTGAGATTGCACCATTGCACTCCCACCCAGGCAACAGTGTGAGACTTTGTCCCCCACAAGAAAAAAAAAAGAGAGAGAGACCCCAGAGAAACCCTTGCCCTCTCCACCATGGGAGGGCACAGCAAGAAGATGCCATCGATAAGCTGGAAAGTGAGCTTTCTCCAGACACCAAATCTATCTTAATCTTGAACTTGCCAGCTTTCAGAAATGTGAGAAAGACATATCTGTTGTTTATAAGCCACCCACTCAGTTTACAGATTTTGTTATGCAGCCTGAACAGGTTAAGACAGATCCCTCAATCTTTTATTCAAGAGCAGCAGGGTTAGTGGCCATGACTACAGATGGGAGTCAAATATATCTGGGCTTTATGCAAGCTTAAACATGCATTAGATAATTGACACTGGATGAGTTACCCCACTGTTCTTGCCCTCAACTTTATAATCTTGGAATGAAGATGGTAATAATATCTATTTCACTGGGGTATAATATACAACAGTGCCCAGAACCCTGGGGTGTTACATAAATCAGTGCTCAACAGTAGCTGTTATTTTGCTCTAGGATGTTACTGAAGCATATAAAGCCTTATCTTTCCCACAGACTCCAGGCAGTCAGATGCCCTCTGCAATGTTCCTTCAAATTCCTAGAGGATGTAATTTTCATGCCCTGGTTTTGACAGAGGCTATCTTTCTTACTCTCCTTAGAAGATAAAGTATTTCAAAATAAAGAAAGATCTGAAAGATCTCATTGCTACTAAATACAGAATATTGCATTATCCATAATATTGAACTTAAATTTGCCTTTGTGATTTTTAAAATCTACTTTTAAAATTCTTGTACTACATTCAATTGTCGACTTTTCCAGGTCTCTCTTTTGTGGGGTTAGGACAGCATTAAATACAAAATGAAGAAAATGAAGGACAGATCTCTAGTGCATATACCAGCTTTACAGTTTTCTAAAGGCCCACAAAATGTGCCCCTTATGTCACAAGAGCTTGTAAGCCAGCTGGGGACCCAGATACATCAGAAGTGACATCTCAAGGCAGGGGGAGGATGCCAGAGGCAGCCATAACAGAATGTGGGAGGAATCCCTTGGGGATCCATGTCCAGTCTTGCAGATGCTAATTAATCTTGTCATAATGTTGTGCCATTCCTCCTCCTTGGTAGCTCTGTCAGAGCATTCTGAACAATCACAGTAAGAGAAATGCAATGGCAGTCATATTTCATCTCCAGCTGTTTCCTGAGAAGATGACAGGTATTCATGAAACATTTCTCAGTCCTGATGAGACTGAGGAGCAGAGCCCACTCCTCAAAGGATCGATCCTGGAGTCTCAGCATGTTCTGACGGTTTCAGTGATCTGTCAGGATTTGGGTATTTTATCCAGTGATGGGTTACAGGGCATGAAGCTGTGGGTTTTGGAGTTAGACTCGTCATTTTTAGGGCTCAAGTGTGTTAGACCCTAAGACTAAAACTCACTGAGGGTGAACACCTTCCTCCATGTTTTAAACTTCTTTCTATCCCTGCATAAGGCCAGTCTCAGTGTCCTGCATATACTAGGTGCTCATTATATTTACTATTGATTATATTTACCAAAATATCTTATGGATTCCTAATTATTTCACTTCATGGAGTCTTTACATTATCCATGGAACCATGTCCCTCTTGAATCTCATCTTATTCTCTCTGAATGTCCCAGTTCATAGTAAGCTTTTCTTCCTCCGAATGTACCATCCTTCTGACACTAAAGAGAACATGCCCACAACTTGCAAAGTGCCTCTTTTATAACAAAGTGAGTGTGCCACATGACTACACGGGGTTGTATTGGTTTCTTTCCTTTGTTCTCTGTTTTCAAATTGTGGTCTTTAGGGACCTGAGAGAAGAAAAACCGGCTCAGTGCCAAGCCACATGACTCTTAAAGGCAGTTTCCTTTACACAGAGATCTTGCCAAAGTTTTAAATTTATTGCATAAAAGGACCCAAGGCGCTTTGTCCTCCTCAATTTCTGTCTAAGGAATGGTAGTGGGTAGGGGTGTTCATTTTCACATTTTCCTGGTTTTCTAGTTACCCAATTACAAGTCAGCTGTCCCCTGTCTTTTGAGATGTTGACTTACAGTGATGTCACACAGTCAAGGACACAACAGATAGCTAGAATGGACCTAAGGGTCTCTGGTATGCCTACAATGCTAAGCATTTGTGAGGTTTGTTTTGGGGACAGCATCTAGCTCAAGATTCATATATATATTTTAATGGAAACTTTTTTTTTCACCACCTTTCTTCCTTCACTAAGCTGGGCACTGGATGTTAGCAATACAAAGAGACATCAGACATCCTCTCTCCCTTCAGAGCATGACTCAGTGGAAGATTTAGATACATAAACAGAAAGGACCGCATTGGAGTATGCACTATAAACTACGAGAGCACAAATGAAAACCGTTATCTGTAAGAAATGCATAGAGGGAGAACTACATGGATATGATATGTTTAGGTTTGACCCTCAAAGATGATAAGCATATAACTAAGTCTTGATGATCTTAGCTCCTAAATACGTCTCTAATCTCTCTGCTTTTTTCCATCTCTGCTCCTAGACCCTGATCACAGCTGACAATATATCTAGCCTGCACTACTGCAAGGACTTCTTGGTCTGTGGTAGTGTGGTCAGCTGAAGAAGCCTGCTTAGTTGCTTCAGTAGGGGCTCACACTAAGAAAGTTTGGGTCAAAGTTATAAAGTGACTGTGAATGAGAACTCGGTCTGGGCTCTATGAAGCAGAGAAGTCACACAGAGATGAGAAAGGTGAAAGTCATAAAACTACGTTAAGCTGAAAAATAAAAATTCATAATGAAATGGGTGTGGCATTATGGAGTGTTCTGTGGAATCCCATGACCCTACTTCATGAAACAGCTTCAAGGCAAGAATCTAGTAGTTTTTTCCCTTACCCCCAGGGCAGAGAGTAACAGATGGGATGGAGATATGCAAATAAGAAGTAAAAAGATGGAGCCAGAAGTAGAAGAGAAGAGAACAAAAAGATGAAACCAGGAATAGAAGAGGTCTTCCCCTATCACTACCACCAGCCCCACCAAAAGTAACTTCACAGGCATTTACCTCAATTGGGACTCCCTTAGAAATGGTAGAAAATTTAGTTCTCTATGTTATGTCAAAATAATCTTCTGCATTGGCCTTTCATTGCTCCTAAAAAAGCTTTTTTTGTTTATTAAAAACAGTCCTATTTTAATATTATTAAATAATATTAATTTTATTGCAAATGCCCCTAGGAGAGGTAAATCATAGAAGTTAATATTTCGGCATTGTGTGGACATGCTAATAATGATCCATACCTAGAAATGAAAATAAAGGGTGTGCATGCATGTGTGTGTTTGTATGTGTGTGTGTTGGTGGGGTGACAAAAACTCTTGAGAATAAACATCAAAGAAGAAGGTATAAAGTGAGAGAATAGCAAAAGTGAGATGCAACATCTCAATTGGGAGACCTGGAATGCAGAGAGACAGCTGACTCCTATCATCCAGGCCACCAACATTATCATCTCGACCTCGTGAGTGACCTTCTATCTGCTATTATTATATCTCCTCCTCTCCCTCTAAATCATTCTCCACACAGCAAACCAGAGCTTCAATATACATAAAGCAAAAACTATTAGTACAGAAATGAGAAATAGACATATCTGCAATTATAGCTGGGGACATCAATAGTTCTCTTTAAACAATCGATAGAACAACTAGACAGAAAATCAGCAAGGATATAGAAGAACCTAGCAACACCATTAAATAACAAGAATAAATTGACATGTATAGAACACTCCAACCAACAACAGAAGAATACACAGGCCAGCTGTGGTGGCTCACTCCTGTAATCTCAGCTCTTTGGGAGGCCAAAGCAGGTAGATCACCTGAGCTCATGAGTTAAAGACCATCCTGGCCAACATGGCAAAACCCTGTCTCTACTAAAAATACAAAAATTAGCCAGGCATGGTGGCGCACACCTGTAATCCCAGCTACTTGGGAGGCTGAGGCACAAGAATTGCCTGGATCCAAGAGGCAGAGGTTGTGATGAGCCAAGACTGTGCCACTGTACTCCAGCCTGGGTGACAGAGTGAAGCTCTGTCTTAAAAAAAAGAAGAATACATAGAAGAGGTAAATATGTATACACACATACACATTCATATAAGGAAACCATATTCTGAATGATAAAATAAACCTCAACACATTTAAAAGAATTAAAATGATACAGAGTATATTTTCTGACCACATGGATTTCAAGCTGGAAATCAATAACAAAAGGATAACAGGAAAATCTCTAAACACATGGAAACCAAATATAAATAGCTCATGGTAGTCTCAAGAAAATTTGAGAAATATCATGAACTAAACAAAAACGAAGATACAACATATTAAAATGTGTAGTATGCAGCTAAAACAGTGCTGAGGAAAAATCTTATAGCACAAAACTTAGAAGGTGAAAGTCTTGAATCAATAATCTAAGCTCTCGCTTCAAGAAACTAGAAAAAGAACAGCAAAAATCAGGCATGACTCATATGATTGTGCTTTGCTTTCTTGTGATTTACAGACACGTGCCTTTTCCAAACTGAAGGTGAATAGCAGCACTAAGTAGATCAAGTCTACTAGTACTGTTTTTCTAACAGCAGGTGGAAAAATTATGTCAATGTGTCACATTTTAGTAGTTCTCACAGTATTTTAAATTTTTAAATTATTTTTATAACTCATGATGATTAGTGATCTTTGATATTACTACTGTAATTGCTTTTGGGATACTACAAACAGCACCCACATAAAACTTAATTGATAAATATTGCATGTATCCTCACAGCTCCACTGACCAGCTATTTGCTCTCCCTCTCTCTCTTTCTCCTCAGGCCTCCTTATTTTCTGAGACATAATTATATTGAAATTAGGTCAACTAATAACCCTACATTAGCCTCTACGTGTTCAAGTGATGGGAAGTGCTGCATGTCTCTCACGTTAAATCAAAAGCTAGGAAAAATGCAGCTTAATGAGGAAGGCATGTAGAATGCCAAGATAGGCCAAAAGCTAGACTCTTGCACCAATTAGTTAGCCAAGTTGAGAATACAAAGGAAAAGTTTTTGAGGGAAATTAAAAGTGCTATGCCAATAAACACACAAATAATAAGAAAGTGTAAAAAGCCTCATTGCTAATATGGAAAAAGTTTTAGTGGGCTAAATAGAAGATCAAAACAGCCACAACATTTCCCTAAGCCATAGCCTAATTCAGAGCAAGGATGTACAAGGAGGTTAATGCTGTTTTCATGCCTGCTAACACAACATTCATTCTGCAGCCCATAGACCAAAGAGTAATTTCAAATTTCTAGTCTTATAACCTAAGGAATAAATTTTTTAACACTATAGCTTCCATAGATAGTGATTCCTTGGATGCATCTGGCCAAAATAAATTGAAAAGCTTCTGGAAAGGATTCATCGTTCTTGATACCATTAAGAACATTCATGACTCATTGGAGGAGGTCAAAATAGCAACCTTAGCAGAAATTTGGAAGAAGTTTATTCCAATCCTCATGGATTATTTTGAGACCTCAAAGACTTCAGTGGAAGAAATAACTGCTAATGTGCTGGAAATAGCAAGAGAACTAGAATTAGAAGCCAGAAGATGTGACTGAATTGTTGCAATCTCATCAAAAAATTTGAACAAATGAGGAGTTGCTTCTTATGGGTGAGAAAAGAAAGTGGTTACTTGACATGGAATCTACTCCTAGTGAAGATGCTTGAACATTGTTGAAATGACAATAAAGGATTTAGAATATTACATAAACTTAGTTGATAAAGTAGTGGCAGGGTTTGAGAGGATTAACTCTAATTTTGAACGAAGTTCTACTGTTAGTAAAATGCTATCAAACAGTATCACATGCTACAGAGAAATCTTTTGTGAAGAGTCAATTGATGAGGCAAACTTCATTGCCTTATTTTAAGAAATTGCAGAGAGGCTTAAAAATGGCTGACTAGAGGCATCTGGTACTCACCTCCTCCACAAGGAAGCACCGAAATAGCAAGTAGACAATCACACTTGTAATAGATCTTCTAAGAGAGAACACTGGAATTCAACAGAGAAGTGACAGGAAACACCTCAGGCAAGGAGGGAGAGGAAATTGAGCCTGCTTTCACTCTGGAAAGAGACCTAGCCTGCTCAGCCAGGATCAGCTGGGAGCCCAGAGAGCCTTCCCAACAGGGAAAAGAGTAAGTGGGAGATCCTCAGTGGTCCACATTTCCACCACAGAACCCTGAAATCCTAGCCATGAAAGAGTCTCTTGACCCTCATATACCCTGAGAATAAAATAGGCAGTTTCAGAGACCATATCATGGCACTGCTTGGAGAGGGAGCTCACACTGGATTCCACACTAACTATGTGGTAGAAATAGCAAGGCATATAGAATTAGAAGTGGAGCCTGAATGTGTGACTGAATTGCTGTAATCTCATCAGAAAACTTGAACAGAAGATGAAATGCTTCTCATAAATGAGCAAATAAAGTGGTTTCATGACATGGAGTGTACTCCTGGTGAAGATGCTGTGAATATTGTTGAGATGACAACAAAGGATTTAGAATGTTACATAAAGCAGTGCCTCTCAACTCTCATGGGCACTGAGAATAAAATAGGGAGTTGCAGATACCATACAATGGCACTGCTCCAGAGAGGGAGCTCGCACTGTGTCCTAAGTTACTATAGCACAATGTCATTTTGAACACCCAATCCCCAACACATTACATCCTATCCTGGGGCTCAACAGGCCCTGCATCCCCATATCCCTGGAACCCCATTGACATCCCCTGCCCACAGTCATCACCACTGCTGGCTGCTGCCACTAGAGCTGAAGTAAAAACCACTGACAGCAACTCTGCTGCCCCTGGTAGCAGGGAAGCCCCACATTTATAAGCTATTTCACCTGCAACGGACACCTGAAGCCCAAGTGTGCGCACCCTAGCTGTCTGCTTGTGTCTATTGCAACTGAAAGCAACCTTGCCCTCTCCAACAGTAGGACCACAGCATAGTTGTTGCCACTCCCACTTGAGCATTCGACCAGGGGCTGGGGATCACCCTGCCCCTGCCTACCACAGCCAGCATCTGCATGCATCAATGGAGGGCTAAGGACACACCCAGTTTGGCTCCACCCCTGCTAGTGTTCAAGCATGCTGTTCAGGGATCTGGGGATCACCCAGCCCCAGCCACCACCACTGACCTCTGAGCACTCCTTCTAGGATCCTAATGCCATGCCCAACCAACCTGTCATTACCACCATAGCTGGCACCCACCTGCATGCACTACTTGCAGGACTGAGGAATGGCCTACCTAGCCAGTTGCAGTTACCACCAACACCAGCACAGATCACTTGAGTGTCAGAGGGTTGTCCCACCAATGCTAGTGATATCACCCACGTCCACTGCCTACAGACCTAGGAACCAACCCACATGCTTGGCTTACCACTGCCATTCCTGGCAATCAAGCAACCTGGACACCCAAGAATAAGCTTGGTTGGCCCCACTAACACTGGTGCCAGCATATGCCACCCTGAGGCCCAAGGACAGGCATGATTGGTCCACAATTGCCACTACTAGGGCCCAAGGACTGGCCCACCTGGAATGTCTGTCTTCAATAAAACTACTTCACCAAAGCCTCCATTAACAACTACACCCTAAGCCACTGACGAAACCACAGACACCACTGCCACTGTTTACAGCTGAAGAAATTATATAGGGACTATACTACCTCATGCACCCAAAATCAAAGCCAAGGTGGCCTACACAACCAACACCATAGTTACATCTTTAGGAAAAATCCTCCCCTAGAAAAGAAAATCCAAAATAGGAAGAATCAGCTGTTACAACAGATGCTCAGATATGAATGAGAAATTTACCAAAGAGATATCATGGAAAAGACTCAAACAGAAATACTAGAACTGAAGAATTCAATAAATGAAATAAAAATTACATTTAAAGTCTGCAACAATGGGCCACATGAAGCAGAAGAAAGAATTTGAGAAATTGAAGATAAGGCCTTTGAAATAACACAGTCAGACAAAAAAAATAAAATAAAAATAAAAAGAATGAACAAAGCCTATGTGCCATATGGAACTCTAGAAAGCAACCAAATATTTGAATTTTTAGTGTCCCAGAAGGTAAGAGAAAATGAAAGGGATAGAACATCTATTTAATAAAATAATAGCTGAAAACTTCTCAAGTCTAGCAAAAGATTTAGATATTCAGATACAGGAAGTTCACAGGTTCCCAAATAGTTACATTCAAGAAGGTCTTCTTTACAGCAGATTATTGCCAAACTGTCAAAAGTCAAAGGCTAAAAATAAATTCTAAAAACAGTAAGAGAAAAGCATCTAGTCAATTATAAGGCAGCTCTGATAAGAATAACAGAAGATTTCTTTTTTAAATTTATTTTTATTTTATTTTATTTTTATTATCATTTTTGAGATGGAATTTCACTCTTGTCCTCCAAGCTGGAGTACAATGGCACCAACTCAGCTCACTGCAACCTCTGCCTCCCAGCTTCAAGCAATGCTCCTGCCTCAGCCTCCCGAGAAACTGGGACTACAGGTGCCCATCACCACACCCAGCTAATTTTTGTATTTTTAGTAGAGATGGGTGTCACTATGTTGGCCAGGCTGGTCTCAATCTCCTGATCTCAGGTGATCTGCCTGCTTTGGCCTCCCAAAGTGCTGGGATTACAGGTGTGAGCCACTGCACCTGGCCTAACAGCAGATTTCTTAGCAGAAAACTTAAAGGCCAGGAGAGAATGGGATATTATATTTGAAGTGCTGAAAGAAAAAAAAAAATCAGTCAAGGATACTATACCCAGAAAAGTTATTCTTCATGAATGAAGGAGAAATAAAGTCTTTCCTAGGCAATCAAAAGCTGGAAAAATTCATCACCACTAGACAAGCTCTATAAGAAATGTTTAAGGGAGTCCTATACCTGGAAGTGAAAGGGTGATATCCACCATCATGAAAACACACAAAAGTATTAAACCCATCAGCAAAGCAAACACACAAATAAAAAAGACAAGGAACTCAAATAGTACACTACAGAAAACCACAATAAACAATGAGAGAAAGAAAAAAACAAAAGAATATGTGAAAATCTCAGAAATCAATAAACAAAATGACAGGAATAAGTGCACAGATATCAATAATAATGAGTATAACATGTTAAACTTCCCATTTAAAAGATAGAGTTGGGCTAAATGGATTAAGAGAAAAAATGAAAACCAAAAAAAGGAGGAGTAGCTATACTTACATAAAACAAACTTTAAGACAAAAACAGTAGAGTCATAGAAAGTCCTTATATAATGATAAAAGTGTCAATTCAGCAAAAGTAATGAACAATTCTAAACATATGTGAACCCAACCCCAGAGCAACTAGATACACAAAGCAAATATTGTTAGAACGAAAGGAAGATACAGATTTCAATGTGATAATAGTTAAGGACTTCAACATCCTACTCTCAGCGTTAAATAGATCATCTAGACAGAAAAATAGCTAATATATATTGGATTTAATCCAAACTTTAGATGAAATGGACATAATAGACATTTACAGACAATTTCATCCAATAGCTACAGAATACACATTCTTCTCCTCAGCATAAGGAACATTCTCCAGGATAAACAATATATTAGGACACAAAATGCATCTCAACACATTTTAAAAAATCAAGATCATATCAAATATCTTCTTAGACTACAATGGAATAAAAGTAGAGATCAATAACAAGAGGAATTTTAGAAACTGTATAAATACATGAAAATTAAACAGTATATTCTTGAATGACTGCTGGGTCAAGGAAGGAATTAAGGAGGAAATAGAAACATTTCTTGAAAAAATAAAATAAAATTGGAACGCAATATACCAAAACCTATGTGATACAATAAAAGCAGTGCTAAGAGGGAAGTTTATAGCAATAGACATCGACATTAAAAAAGTAGAAAGACTTCAGATACACAGTCTAATGACACATCTCAAGGAATTAAAAATCAAGTACAAACCAAACCAAAATTAATAGAAGAAAATAAATGATAAACATCAGAACAGAACTAAACAAAATCAAGAGTAAAAAAAATACAAAAAATCAACTTTTCATTTAGTTGATTTTTTGAAAAGATAAAACTGATAATGAAAACTAAATGAAAAGTTGATTTTTTGAACAGATAAATAAAACTGATAAAATACTAGCTAGGCTAATCAAATAAAGAGAGAAAATGCAAATAAGCAAAATTACAAATTAAAAAAGAAGTCATTATAACTGATACTACAGAAATTCAAAAGATTATCAGATACTGTTATGAACAACTATATGTCAAGAAACTGGAAAATCTTGAGAAAAATAGGTAAGCTCCTAAATACATATAACCTATTTAGATTGAATCAGAAAAATGTAAACAGAACAATGAGTAATAAGATTGAATCATAATAAAGCCTCTCAACAACAACAAAAAAGTCCAGAACCAGATGACTTCACTGTCAGATTTTACCAAAGTTCCAAAGGAAGTAACACTAATTCCTAAACTTTCAAAAACTGAGGATGAGGGAATTCTTCCTAAGCCATTTTATGAGGTCAGCCTTACCCAGATACCAAAACCAAGCAAGGACACAACAAAAAAAGAAAATTGCAGGTCGGTATCCCCAATAAACAGAGAAAAAAATCCTCAACAAAATACTACCCCACCAAATCCAACAGCACGGCAAAAAGGTAATATATCATGATGAAGTGAGATTTGTCCCAGGGATGCACGGATGGTTCAACATATGCAAATTAATAAATGTGGTATATCAACAGAATAAAGGAAAAAAATAATGTGATCATCTCAATAGATGCAAAGTACCATTCGATAAAATTCAACATTTGTTAATGATAAAACCTCTCAACAAACTAGGGGTAGAAAAACCGTACCGCAACATAATAAAAGTTATAGTTGACAAACCCAAAGCTAACACCACACTAAATGGGAAAAATCTGAAAGCCTTTCATTTAAGAATTGAAACAAGACAAGGATGTCCACTTTCACCACTCCTATTCAGTATCGTACTGGAAGTCCTAGCTAGAGTAACCAGGCAAGAGAAAGGAATGAAAAGCATGCAAATTGAGAAAAAGGAAGTCAAATTGCCCTACTTTGCAGATGATATGATCTTATATATAGAAAAACCTAAAGATTCCACCAAAAAACTCTGACATCTTATGAATAAATTAAATATTCAGTAAAGCTTCAGGATACAAAATCAACAACAATAAAAAATCAGTAGCATTTCTATGCACCAATAATGAACTAGCTGAGAACGAAATTAAGAAGGCAATCCCATTTATAATAGCTACAAAACCAAAATACCTGGAAATAAATTTAATTAAAAAGATGAAAGACTTCTACAAGTAAAACTACAAAGCACTGATGAAAGAAATTGAAGAGGACAACAAATGAAAAAACATCCCATGCTCATGGATCAGAATTAATATTGTTAAAATGACCTTAATTAAAGCAATCTACACATTCAATGCAATACACATCAAAATACCTATGTCATTTTTTCAAAGAAATAGAAAAAAATCCACCTAAAATTTGTATGGTATTTTTTTTTTTTTTTTTTAGCCCAAACAACCAAAGTAGTTCTGAGCAAAAAGGATAAAGCTGGAGGCATCACATTACCTGACTTCAAAATATATCGCAAGGCTATAGTAACCAAAATGACATGGTATTGATATAAAAATAGATGCATGGACGAATGGAACAGAATGGAGAACCTAGACATAAATCCACATATTTATAGCCAACTGATTTTTGGCAAAGGGATCAATAATATACATTGGAGAAAGATCACCTTCTTCAATAAATGGTGTTGGGAAAATCAAATAGCCATATACAAAAGAATAAAACTGGACCCAGTCTCTCACCATATAAATAAATCAACTCAAAATAAATTAAAGACTTAAAGGTAAGACCAAAAACTACTAGAAGAAAACATAGGGGAAACACTTCAGGACATTGGTCTAGGCAAAGATTTTTAGCTAAGACCTCAAAAGCACAGGCAACTAAAATGAAAACAGATAAATAGGACTACATTAAACTAAAACCTTCTGCACAGCAAAGGAAACAACAGAGGGAAAAGGAAATTTGTTGACTGGGAGAAAATATTTAGAAACTATTCATTCAATAAAGAACTAAGATCCAGAATATACAAGGTACCCAAACAACTCAATAAGAAAAAATAATAATAATCCCACTAAAAAGTGGACAAAGAATATGAATAGACATTTTTCAAAAGGAGACATAGAAATGGCCAACAGTATGTGAAAATATGCTCGATATCACTAATCATCAGAAATGCAAGTCAAAGACACAGTGAGATACCATCTTACCCCAATTAGAATAGTTATTTTCAAGAAGATGAAAATACCAGAAGCTGGTGAATATGTAGAGCAATTAGAACTATTATACACTTTTGACAGGAATGTTAATACAACTACTGTAACAAACAATATGGAGATTTCTCAAAAAACTAAATATAGAACTACCATATGACCCAACAATCCCACTGCTGGGTATTTATTCGACGAAAGAAAACCAGAATATCACAGGGACACCTGTGCTCCATGTTTATTACAGAACTATTTACAATAGAAAATATATGGAATCAACCTAAGTGTCCATCAGTAGAAAAATGGATAAAGAAAACGTGGTATGTATACACAGTGCAATACTATCTGGTCATAAAAAGGAATAAAATCATGTCATTTATGGCAACATAGATGGAACTAGAGTTCACTATGTTAAGTGAAATAAATCAGGCACAGAAAGACAAAGAGTGCATGTTCTCATTCATATGTAGGAGCTAAAAAATTTGGTCTCATTGAGGTAGAGAGTGGAATGATAGATATCAGAGGCTGGGAAGGGTGTATGCCTGAAGAGGGGGATGAGGAGAAGTTGGTTAATGGGTGTAAATGTTAGTTAGATGGAATAAGGTCTAATGATCATTAGAAAAGCAGTTTGACTATAGTTAACACAATATATTGTATGTTTTAAAATAGCTAGAAGAGAGGACTTGAAATGTTCCCAACACATAGAAATAATAAGTAATTGAAATGACACCTTAAATACCCCGACTTGATCATTACACATTCTATGCATGTACAATAATCATATATACCCCATAAATATGCACAATATCATGCTTCAATCAAAATAAATAAATTATTGTTATGTACTAAAAGAAAAAAATGCCACAGATAACCCAGCCTTCAGGAACCATCACCCTGATCTAGTTAGCACCCAACAATGTTGAAGCAAGACTCTCCATCAGCAAACGAATACAACTCACTGAAGGCTCAGATGATTGTTAGTATTTTTTAGCCATAAAATATTTCAAATAAAGGTATGTACATTTTTCAGGCATAATGCTATTGCACACTTAATAGACTACATTATAAAGTAAATATAACTTGTATATGCATTAGAAAAACAAAGAATTTTGTGATTTGCTTTATTGTGATATTTACTTTTATTGTGGTTGTCTGGGACAACACCCACAATGTCTCAGAAGTATGCTTGTAAACGCAAAGCAAACAGAAGGAAGGAGGTAATAAAGATAAAAACAGAAACTGATGAAACTGCAAACAGAACAATAGAGAAAGTTAGTGAAACATAAAGTGATTCTTTGAAAATACCAATAAAACTGACAAACCTCAAGCAAGACTGGCAAAGAAAAAATAGAAGACAAAGATTATAAATATTGGGAATAAAACAGACTATCACCATAAACCCTGCAGATATCAAAAAGATAAGAGAATACTATAAACACATCTATGTACATAAATCTGACAACTCAAATGATATGAATTAATTCTTCAAAAAACAAACTACCATTACTCATACAATATGAAATAGATCATTAGACTAGCCTTTTGCTATTAAATAAATTAAATTAGTATTTTAAAGCCTTTTCAAAAGCTTCAGGCCCACATGGTTTCATTGAAGAATTCTACCAAATATATAAAGAAGAAATAACACTAATTCCACAGATTCTCTTGCAGAAAATAAAATTGGGAGCACTTTGAAATTCACTTGATAAAGCTAATACTGGTCTAATATCAAAATCAGGGAAGGAAGGAAGGAAGGAAGGAAGGGAGGGAGGGAAAGAGAGAGAGAAAGAAAGAGAAGAGAGAGAGAGAAAGAGAAAAGCAGGAAAAGAAAGAAGAAGGAAGGAGGGAGGGAGGGAGGGAGGAAAAGAGAGAGACAAAGAGAGAAAGAAAAGAAAGGGAGAAAGAAACAAAAGGAAAAGAAAAGAAGGAAGGAAGGAAGGAGGGAGGGAGAGAGGGAAGGAAGGAAGGAAGGAAGGAAGGAAGGAAGGAAGGAAGGAAGGAAACATCTCTCATGAGTATAGATACAAAAATTGTTAACAAAATAGCAAGCAGAATTCAGGGATATATAAAAAGAATTATATACCATGTCCAAGTGGGGTTTATTTCACAGATGCAAAGTGGTTAAATATTTTAAAAATCAACCAATGTGACCCACTATATCAACAAGCTAAAGAAGAAAAATTATATGATCTTATTAATAGAGGAAAAACATTTCAACAAAATCAACTGTCATTCATAATTTTAAAAATTTTCAAAAAATTAGGAATACAAACAGAAACTTCCTAAACTTAATAAAAAATCATCCACAAAAAATCCTATAGCTAACATACTTAATGCTCAAAGAATGAATGGTTTCCTCTTATGATCAGGAAAAGGGCAAGAATTTCCATCACTGATATTCAAAACAGTAAATCACTTATCACTGGTATTCAACATACTGTTGGAAATTCTGATGAATGCAGTAAGGCAAAAAAGGAAATAAAGTGCACACAGATTCGACAGAAAGAAATAACTGTTCCTATTTACAGATGGCATGAGTGTCTACATAGAAAACCCTCCAAAAATTAAAACAGTACTAGAATTAATAAGTAAGTATATCAAGATCACAGCATAAAAGATCAACAGACAAAAACCAGTTGCATTTCTACATATTAGTAAGGACACAGGGACACTGCTATTAAAAATATAAAACCATTATAATTCCTCTTAAAAAGTAAAACACTTAGGTGTAAATCTACCAGTACACACATAGGACTTGCATACTGAAAACTACACAAAACTCATGAAAGAAATCAAAGAAGATCAAAATAAACAGAAGGATCTTCTGAATGTTTGTATTGGAAATCTCAACATACTAAAGGTGTGAATTCCAAGTTCATATACAGTTGAAACTTATTCCCATCAAAATCTTAAATTTTAGATTTGTTGTAAATATAGATGATTATTCTAAAATCCACATGGAAAAGCGAAGGAACTAGAATAGTTATATTTTTGATAGGCTAGGCATGGTGACTCATGCCTGGAATTCCAGAACTTTGGGAAGCCAAGGTGGGAAAATTGCTTAAACCTAGGAGTTCAAGACCAGCCTGGGCAATATGGTAAAATCCCAACTCTACAAAAAATACAAAAAAATTAGCTAGATGTGGTGGTGTGTGCCTTTAATCCCAGCTACTCAGGTGACTGAGGCAGGAGGATCACTTGAGCCCGGGAGGAAGAGGCTGCAGCGAGCCCTAATCACGCCACCACACTCCACCCTGGGCAACAGAGTGAGACCTTCTCTCAAAATAATAATAATAATAATAATAATTCTGATAAACAACAATAGTGGGGGAAATCAGCCTACCAGATTTCAAGCCTTGATATATAGCTACAGTAATCAAGATTGTGTGTTATTGACAGAGGGATCAACATGTATGCTAATGGAAGAGAATAAAGGACCAAGAAATGGTTGCATATAAGTATGGCTGATTTTTGACAAAGGTGTGAAAGCAATTCAATGGAGGAAGGACAGCACTTTCAACAAATGTGCTGGAGCAACTTGATATCCATAGGAAAAATCAAAACAAAATAAGTTGACCCATTGCAAAAAAATTAACTCAAAATGCATCCTAGGTTTAAATGTAAAAGTTAAAATTTTAATGACTTTTCCTGTTACAACACAGGAGAAAATCTTTGGGACTTAGGGTTCAGTGCAGGGTTCTTCAGCATGATACTATAAAAGAAAATATCAAATGTATCAATAAATTTGATAAGAGAAAATTCAATAAATTGAACTTCATCAAAATTAAAAAATCTTTAAGTCTACCAAAGACCCTGATGAAAAGAGAAGTTATAGAATGAGAGAACATATTTGCAAACCAAATACCTGACAAAGAATTTCTATCTATAATAAAAAAGTTTTCAAAAGTCAATATGAAGAAAACAAGCAATCCAATTCGAAAATGAGTGAAAATCATGAAGAGACAGTTTAATAAACAGAATATATAGCTTGAGCCCAGGAGTTCAAGATAAGCCTAGGCAACATGGAGACAAAAAAAATTTACAAATTAGCCAGGCATGATGGTACATGCCTATGGTCCCAGTTACTTGGAAGTTTGAGGCAAAGGATCGTTTGAGCCCAGGAGGTCGAGGCTGCAGTAAGCCATGATCATATCACTGCACTAGAGCCTGGGATACAGAATGAGACCCTGTTTCAACAACAACAACAAAAAGGATATGTAGATGGCAAATAAGCACACGAAAACATGTTCAACAACATTAGTCATTAGAAAAATGCAAATTAAGACCATAATAAGATATTACTACACCAATATTAGAAAAGCTAATATAAAAGATAGCAACAGTAGCAAATGCTGGTGAGCATGTAGAGAAACTGTATTTCTTACACATTGCTACTGGGATTGTAAAATGGTACATCCACTCTGGAAAATAGCTTGTCAGTTTCTTAAAACAAGCGAAAAACATGCAACCAGCATATGATCCAGCAATTTCACTCCTGGTCATGTATTCCAGAGAAATAAAACACATGTCCATACAAATGCTTGTATATATTTGGTCATAACAGCTTTATCTGTAATAGTGAATAACTGGAAACAACCAAAATGTCTTTCACTAGGTAAATAGATAAACAAACCATGGTATCCCCATACCATGAAATACTATTCAGCAATACAACTTTTTTTTTAAAGGCTTACCCGACAATGTCTCACCTCATCCTTAAACCTTTCATGGTTTTTTCACTATCCTAAAGGGTGAAGATGCAAATTTGTAGTTTACTTCTCTTACCTAAAAGAAACCCAGCGGAAGTCAAGGACAGATGTGGCAGTTTATCAGTGGTTAGGAACCCAGGCTCCCACCAGCTCTTTACTTCACCATTCCTTGTGAGGTCTTTCGTTCTCATTGTCTAAGAAAGTTATGAAAGCTCCAGCCATTACATCCACGCAGCAAGATGGGAAAAGGGAGAAAGAATAATGTGTCCCATTCTCTCCATTTTAAGATAATTCCTGAGAATCTCAAATACAGTGTTGGCTTACATGCCATTGGCCAGAACTGATCACATGGCCACCCCCTCTGCACAGAATGCTGGGAAATAGTGTCTTTTTGGGTGGGTGGCAATATGCCTGGCTAAAAACTGAGATTCTGTTATTTGAGAAAAGTGGCAAAACTAGGTTTTGTGTATCCTGAAGCTTATACGAACTGGGAATAATGGAAGATAATAGTCTTTTTGCTAACAAATTTCACAAATACATCTGACCTGGAAATACAGTGTTGAGGCCTCTCCTAGGGCTTTGAAAAGGTCTACTCCAATGGAGGCCGTGAGACTTAGGCTTGTTTACCTCATTGTAAATCTACTTCTGTTTTGGAAGCGAATGGTAATGTCTTGCACAGTGTTACTCTGAAGGTAACGACCTTTAAAAAAACTTTCCTTCCACCTTTTTATTTCTTCTTCTTTATTAAATCAGAAAATCCAACTTTGAATAATCTACCAACAGCAAGTAACTTGAGTTCTCTGAGGTTCAATTTTTCCACCTGAAAAATAAAGATTATTAACATCCATCTGGCTAGATTCATGGAATGCCCAGAAGAAATTATGCACCTGAAATTGCCTTATTACCATAAAGCACTATATAAATGTAAGGAACTACCATTAGCAACAATCAAAAGCTCACCTCATGAAAATACTGAAGAATGAGATAGAGAAGTGGGAAAGAAGGGGTCATCTTTGGAAATAACCAGAATATTTGCCACCCAAAGCTATGAGAAAGAAGGAAAGATTTTTTTTTGAACACCTACTATGAGACAGCTTTAGTTCTATATGTTTTATCCTTGACTGGCACACATTAAATATGTTTAATGAATCATACTTAGTCATAAGAATAGATCTTTGAAGCTTTAAATAGTGAAAAACTGCCCAACTTTGTAGGGATGTCAACAGAAATGGATCACTCTGAGCATCCCAAGTGATGGCATATATATCACCTCCATTCTTTCAGAGTTCCTTGGGCTGGCATAACTTTTGCTGATATCACACCTAGTTTGAAGCAAAGATCAACAGCCACCCTTCACCACATTTATACAGCCCTCTTCCACCCTCAGTAAAACATTGTTGCAAAAGGACAAGACGTTGTCTGGTCCTTTGCCATGTCACTTTAATCAATAAATCCATCAAATATTTATTGATTACTCACTTTTTGCAGGGTGTATACCACCTGCTGGAAGACGAAAAGGTAGCCACCAAGAATGAGGCAAGGAGGGCAAAGAAATATAGAGCATAATTCCTGTTCCCCAAAACTTTACAATGTATTTGAAGAGATGTTGAAGAGCTGTGAGTGTGTGTGTGTGTGTGTGTGTGTGTGTGTGTGCGTGCACGCATGCATGTATCTAAAAAGTTAAGTGCTTATGCCTAAAATAAATGATAGTTTAATGAATGCTCAATTCATGAGAAATCAGACCAAAAGTGCTATCAGGGTATACAGAATGAAAAAAAATTGCAGCAATCTGCAAAAAATTTTATGAAAGAGGACATATTTGAGCTAAGCATAAAAAGTAGTCTAAGAATTATATGGGGAGGGGAGAAGAAAAGATAAGACAGGTGAGGTGGCAACAGGATAATAAGTATGATCAGAAATGCAAGATATGAATAAAAGACATGGAATATACTGGTGTGACTGAAGAGGATGAAAGAGACAAAATAAACTGAAGTTAAGATTTATAGAGGTTAGCATCTACTTGTGAAGGAATTTGAATGCCAAGATAAGGTATAATTTTTTTTCTGTATGAGATCAGACAGATGGTTTTGGTCCATTTTGTTTCTTGGTTTTATGAAGATTCATTACCACCACATTTTTATTATTAAAACTTAAGGTCTTGGTCTTTCCTAGCTCCCTTTGTACAAGGCCAGGAGAGAACTATGGACTGTCACTAAGAGTGAAGGTTTCATGACCAAATCCAGCAATCAGAATGATATTACTTCCTCAATTAAGTTTAACATTCATTAGTGGTTCGAAGTTTTAGTTTTCTTGATTACCTGGACTTTGACATACATCCTTACAGCAGAATTTGCTTTTTGGCTTCAATACTTACTTTTCCAGCACACTCATCTTTGCATGAAACATTTTTTTCAAAAGAACTAATTGCAAAGAAGTTGAACTTTATCTGTGCTTAGCTGGGCTTTCTTATGTTGTTTATCATTATACCCCTTGGTGGCTACCAACTGATCCAGCAGTGTAAAGAGCTTCACATCTTCCTGGACTAATTCTTCAAACTGGAAGCTATAATACCACCTCTTAGCCTCTGGGCTATCACCACTAACCCACAGATACCTCCTTGATATTGCTCTTCTGTCTTTTCTTAAGAGAATAAGGTGTCATGCCAACTTTTAAGGGACAATCCAATTTGATCCCGATTTCTTCCATAATTTACCTTGGGCTGTCTCATAAGGGCAGCCCATTAACTGTGGGCCTCAGATACTAGTACTTGGGAAAGGCCCAGACTACAGTAGCTCAAGTGATAGACTGTCTTCTGTGAAGGCCCCTTTCTCACTGGTTGGTCAATGTCTTTCTATTTTTATGAATTACCAGTTCATATCTATGGCATCCAGTCTCCACAATGGGCTCCAGTGGTCCCTGCCTTCTGGTACTTATGCCCTTGTGTAGTCCCTTTCCACCTCACAGCTCCGTGACCAACAGAATACTACAGAAATAACAATGGCTTCTGCCTTGTTCTTGCCTTCTTGGATTTCTCACTCTCAGTGAAGGCAGCTGTCATTCTGTGAGAACTCTCAAGCAACACCATTTCAAGAGGCCCGTGTTGCTAAGAACCAAGGCTTCTTGCTAGTGAGCAGCTGAAGCCTCCTGTCAAAGCCATGTTAATGAGCCACCTTAGAAGTAGATCATCTTACCCCAGCCAAACCTCAACTGACAGTGGTCCTGACTGACATTTTAACTTCAACTTCAGAAGAGACCCTGAGCCAAAACCACCCAGTTAAACCACTTCCTAATTTCTGACCCACAGAAACTGTGATATAACAAATGTTTGTTGTTTTAAGCCACTAATTTTGAGGGTAATTTGTTATGCATCAATGGGTATGATATCACTTTGTCCATTTAAAAAATTATTTTTCAGTGACTTATAAGAGCTTTTTATATATTAAAGACATTAATAATCCTTTGTATATTATAAAAGTTGAAAATGTTCCTGTTTATTACTTCATTATTTTAATACAAAAGTTATATATATATATGTATACATTCAAATATATTATCCACTTCCATTTCAGTTTTGCCTTTTGTGTTATGTTTAGAAATTTTTAATCTACCACAGTATTCTCCATAAATATTTATCTATATTTTCCTTTGTTAATCTCTTTCTTTAAAGTCCCAATATTTACATCATCTGGAACTTATTTGGGGTTTGGTATGTAATAAAAAACTTTCTTTTTTCTTTTTTTTTTCTACTAACTTTATAGCCAGTCATTAAGGCATAATTCTGCATGATTAAAATATCTGGATACTTCTAAATTTTCTTGATTTGTTTTTCAAATACTTCATGATAAAACATAAGCTAAGCAAGATTTAAAGTGTCCCCTGGATTTCCTCAAAAACACAATGCAATACTACCTTACTCCTGCAAGAGTGGCCATAATCAAAAACTCAAAAAACAGTAGACGTTAGCATGGATGTGGTGAACAGGGAACACTTCTATGCTGTTGGTGGGAATGTAAACTAGTATAGCCACTATAGAAAACACTGTGGAGAACTAAAAGTAGAACTACCATTTGATCCAGCTATCCCACCAGTGGGTATCTACCCAGAGGAAAACAAGTCATTATATGAAAAAGATAGTTGCACACACATGTTTATAGCAGCACAGTTCACAATTGTGAAATTGTGGAATCAACCCAAATACCCATCAATCAATGAGAGGATAAAGAAACTGTGGTATATTTATACAATGGAATATCACTCAGTCATAAAAAATGAATTGATGGGTTGGTTCCAGGTCTTTACTAGACTGCACAGGGAAAATGTGGCACATATACACCATGGAATATTATGCAGCCATCAAAAAGGATGAGTTCATGTCCTTTGTAGGGACATGGATGAACCTGGAAACCATCATTCTCAGCAAACTGACACAAGAACAGAAAAATCAAACACCGCATGTTCTCACTCATAGGTGGGTGTTGAACAATGAGAACACATGGACACAGGGAGGGGAGCATCACACACTGGGGTAGGTAGTGGGGAACTAGGGGAGGGACAGTGGGGGGTGGGGAGTTGGGGAGAGATAGCATGGGGAGAAATGCCAGATATAGGTGATGGGGAGGAAGGCAGCAAATCACACTGCCATGTGTGTACCTATGCAGCAATCTTGCATGTTCCTCACATGTACCCCCAAACCTAAAATGCAATAAATAAATAAATAAAAATGAACAGCAATCTGGATGAGATTGGAGACTATTATTCTAAGTGAAGTAACTCAGAAATGAAAAACCAAACATCATACGTTCTCACTGATATGTGGGAGCTAAGCTATGAAGACGCAAAGGCTTAAAAATGACACAATGGACTTTGAGGACTCGGGGAGAAAGGTGGGAGGGGGGCAAAGGATAAAAGACTGCAAATAGGATGCTGTGTATACTGCTCAGGCGGTGGTGCACCAAAATCTCACAAAGCACCACTAACGAACTTATGTAACCAAATGCTACCTGTACCCCAATAACTTACGGAAAAAATGAAAAAAATAAAGCAAAAATTTCCCTGGATTTTCTGTCTTAAGACTATGGTCTTTGGTATTGGTAAGGACATTCAGTACATTGGCCAAACATGCACACAACTGTCAATTTGGAGAAAACTGTAGGTGGAGTCCCATCTCTACATTTCATTCCACTCCCGGAGCTTGGCATTTTATCTTCCCTCCTGTCACCCTATTTCCCTATGGCTTTCCAAAGGCCCTCCTCCCATATCACACTCTGAGAAGTAGACTTTCATTAGAAAAAGAAACAGCAATTTTATTTTCTCAGAATCCTGTGAGATGGCCAGTGAGCTAATCGATAAGCCAATTCAAGATAAAATGTCTATGGCTGATAATGACTTAATCTCCTTCCTCACATCCCAAAGCACTCCTAGAATAACATTTATGCCCTGATTCAAGGAAGATTTCTTGTTAAGAAGTTTGAGTGGTAAGACTTTCTTGGCCCTCAACTAATATTATAAGGCTGGTGCCAGACCCACCTATGCATAACCACACCCAAACACCATTACTTAAAAGTGTCTGAATTGTTGGCATGACAATACAGAAAAGGCACTTATTAGTTAAGAACCCTAAATCTAGATGTCTACAATAATGTCCCTCATGGGATATGCTACCTTGAGCAAGTTTATGGCATAATCTCTGAAAACTCCAGTTCTTCCACAAACAATAAACATGAGAGATAATAGAATTCATTTTTAAAGGTGTTATATGAATTAAATGAGATTGTGTTTCTTTAAAAAAGCACATGGCCTCATAGCTGGCATATTGTAAGTGCTCAGTAGACAATAATAGCTGGCTTTTTTTTTTTTTTTTTTTTTTGGAGACATGATCTTTCTCTGTCACCATCTCCCAGGCTGAGCTGCAATGGTATGATGTCACCTCACTGTAACCTCTGTCTCCAAGACTCAAGCAATCCTCCCACCTCAACCTACCAAGTAGCTGGGACTACAGGCATGTGCCACCACATCTGGCTAATTTCTGTATTTTTCATGGAGACAGGGTTTTGTTGTGTTGGCCAGGCTGGTTTTGAACTCCTGGGTTCAACCAATCTGCCTTAGCCTCCCAAAGTGCTGGGGTTACAGGCATGAGCCACTGTGCCTGGCTTGGCTTAAGATTTTTAATTCTTAAAATCCCAGGACTTGAATGCAATTGTTTATGTGGATAAACAAAGTCCCTAAGGTTCCACAATACGCCTAATCACAACCAACTTTAGCAATAGAGTGAGAGACCTAGTAAAGATAGCTGAGTAAGCATAAGAAGTAAATGATACCTTTAACATTGATTCAGGAAAAAATATATGCAGGTTGTTTTCAGCAGAAATTAAATTACAGGTGAAAACTTCTCTAAACTTCATCTTTTTTTAACTTCATCTTTTTCTTAAAATTATGCTTACTCCTTTCTATTTAAAAATAAATTGCAGTTTCAAGATGCATTGGCATATTTGCCTTTTATCTTCTTAAAATGTAAAAATTATAAAGGTATTGGTATATTTTCATATCACTTCCTGAGTGGCTTCAGTTTGGGGATTATAGTTATAAAAGTTATGCTGTTATTTAGGAGTTTCTATCTTCTCTCTTGTGTGTCTTCCTCAACCCATCACAGAGAGAATAGAGTCATTCCGATGCTGTCCTCCAATTCTCATTTGCTATTCTGTTCTCCTATCAGAAAAAGTAAGATAACTTTCTGTTCTTATTCACTTCTTAAATCACTAAGAGGGAGAGAGAAAGAGAATAGAAGAAAAGATTGTAAGAAAATGTACCCAAATTTTAACAGAATTGCACTCTGGGCAGTAGAATTATAAATGATTTTTTATTTTTATGATACTTTCCTGAACTTTCCAAATAATCTATAATGAGCATGCATTACTTTTAGAGTCGGAGGGAATACTCTTTAAATATATAGATATCTGCAGGTTACAAAGAGGAGAAACTGTTCTTTTTAATAGACACATAATCTCACAAACATTTTCAAAATGGCCCTCAGACTATCCTGATAAAAGTGATGAAACAGTTCAATAGAGCTTGAGATCAATGAACACTGGAGAGCAAGCCTGGGCAGTGTAAATGAGGTACTTACTTATATCCCACTTCATTTCAAGGTGATGTGAAGCAGCTTTCGTTTTTAAAAGACAAAGAATGATTACGTACCACTCTTTTCTCCACCCATTTTCTAAGTTGGTTGGGTCCCTGTAAAGGGGAAGACATTTTTATTTGATTCCAAAGATGAGCTGGGCTGTAAAAGTCAAAGACAGATAAGTGCTGAGTGTTCTCGATAGTACAGGTTGGGAAGAGTAGAATTCTGCGTGGAGGTGGAAGCAAGATGAAAGGAACTGAAATTGACGAAGACATGGGGCTTTGTGATGGGAAAGCATTGAGAATAACTCCTCATGCTGCAGGTTCAGTGGAAAAGAAGGAACCTTGAAAGCAGACAGTTTGGATGGGAAGTGTCAGTAGACTGCTGTGCAGTGTTCATTGTAACCTCCCTCCTCTGTCCCTTCCATAACGTCTTTAGTGAAATCTGCATTGTTAACTAATCTTTGGGTGCCAGTGGATTCTTTCTAGAAAATGTGAAGAGGTTTTTGGTCTCTATCAGTGTTGGTATGGGGTGAAAACACTGTATATAATTATAAATTATCAATATACATGCACTTTTCAAAGATTCTGTATATAAATAAAGCAGAAGTCAAATAAGTCTAAAAGTTAGGATACTGTGTTAGCCTGGTTTGTTCAGAATGCACAGCACAGTAACCTTGAGTAAAGGGACTTACTGGAAACATGATCATGTTCTGCTCAGGAGCCTGGCATTCAGCACAAGGCAAATCCAGATCTCCAAGCAGGCGCTTCACTCAGCAGTCATGTGACCTTCTGAATGCCATCTGTAAAATGAGGAAAGCAATGCAAGGTTAGGTGAGACAGCATAAGGAAAGCATTTAGTACAATGAATGACTCAATATTGGCAGTTACCGTTACAATCATCAGTCAAAAGTGTTTGGCCTTTCTGGGGTCCCTGATACCAACTTTCTTAGTGGCTTCTCCAGCATCTCAAATTCCTTCTCTCTTTGATTATTATAAACAACTTTTAAAAAATTAACTATCTCTATATAAAGTACCAGGTCTGATGCTAGCACTGGTGATATGATGTTTCTAGTGCTAACATCAACCAATAAGGTGATTATTATTTCTATCTTTCAGACAAGGAAACTGAGACTCAATACAATTAAACTACTTCACCTAAAGACACAAATGCTTGTCTGACTTCACTGCCAGTGTTCCTACCAATAGTCAGATCTCAACTTTTGAAGGATAAATGGAAACTCTAGTATCATGTAATCTAACTCCCTTACTTAAAAAGTATGGAAAGATTCTCTTCAATAAATTCAATTCTCCTACTTCTACATTGTATCCCCAATTACAGTCTCGGTCTATCCCTGCACTCTTGTTCATTCTTGTCCTTCTCTTTTTGGTCTTCCTTTCCAATTAGCGGAGTAAATGGCATAAGTTACGGGAGAGGGCCAGAGGCCAGAGAGAAACAGCAGAAGGAAGGACAAACAGATGTAGTGATCTTTGTGGTCTATCCCACTTGTGATCAGTTGATTGTGAACATTTTATCCTTTTTGGCAATACATGGTTCAAGAATGGCCAATCCTGACCAAGAAATATGAAAGGAAGTCTGCTGATGAATTTCCAAAAAAGGCTTTCTTTTTTTCTAAAAGGATATGTAGAAAGAAATGATGGCTCTTCTCCCTCTGGATTTTGTCCTGTCTGGATGTGTACTGGATCTTGCTACCAGCCTGATATTAAAACAAGTTCTGAGCTTGGTAAGGGAAGATGGAAAAATCTGTGTCCTCAAGGATATTCTTGAATCACAAAATCAAACAACTCCAGACTCCACATGACCTCGGATTTGCTGTGGGGAGAGATGGCAAGTTTCCTAAGTTAGTTTGCATCAGGGTTTCTGTTAAGTGCAGCCAAGAATATTCCAGTAGCAAGATGTGGTTTTATGGTTGGTGTTGATTAGGTTTGGAGGAAGGCAAAGGAAGCCTGAGGGCCTTTGGACATGCAGAAGTTTCAGAGTGTTATTGTACAGAGAAATGAGTTAATGATGGAGATTTATTTTCTAGGCCTCTAAAAATAGAACAGACTCTCATTCTGGTATGTTTCAATTACTCCTGATGAAACACAGAGGTAAGGGTTAGAATAGTTGACCTCTAAGAGGTCAAATTTGGAGAGGTCAAAATCCCTGCTTTAATAACACTCTGAAGCCTGAACTTTATCTGTGATTTTTCAGCAGTAGATTCTCCTGAAATAACTTTTTTTTTAAGGTGCAAGACAGAAGAAAATAAGACAGTGATCATAGGCCTATTGTTATGTAACCTAGTGCCAGGGAAATACTAAAGTATTTTCTATGTTCTTAAATCCCAGAATCTGACTTTGTAGTGCTTTCCATGAATCTTCACAATAAATGATTTCAACTCCCTTTATCTTATCCTAGAGGGATTATGACTGGGTTATATAAGGCATTGTCTTTAAAAATTATATTACTAAAAACGTAGAGTCTTGCAAGGTAAGTTTTCTTTCTGATTCTTTCAAGGCACAATTTCTGTAGCTGGGAGAACATTGACAAATGCTGAATCAATTTAATTGAAGTAATATAGCTCTGGGCTTCCAATAAATGGGATGAACAGAGTTTTTCCCTAATGTAAGGAGCTAGCTGCATGGCTCACAATTTTGAGAACCTGATGGAAACAGTCAGAAATGGCCTCTGGTGAATCATAAAACAGAACAATCACCGGGGGCCCATAATCTGGCACTATTTGGGCAGTATATTCATCCCTAACATGCAGACAAGAGACAGGTTAGTTAGCACTGGTTTTCAATAAGTCCTAACCCCCCCAGAGAGAGAGAATATTTTTGTGGAAGTATAGTCAATATAGATATTCAGACTTTTATAAAACATTTGAGGTCTTGTTCTTTCAGTGTATACTTATGGGCTTCTCATAGGAACCAGGTGCTGTACATGGCACTGGGAACATTAAAAAGAAAATGCATGGGCCCCACTCATCAGGAATTTATGGTTTAATCATATCATAATATTAATAAAAAGCAGTTGCAATACAAATGGACAGTGCTATAACTGAGGTGTTTATGGCAACTTATGGGATAGTAGAATGGACAATATCTAATATGTTTAGGGGAGACTTTTATAGAGAAAATAACTCTAGAATTGAGACCTATATACAGAGACGTGTCAGAAGGTATAGAGTAAGGGAAAGCATTTCAGCCAGAGGGAACAGTGCCAGCCAGGAGGAACTGCATGGAGGTTAAAAAAAAAAAAGCATGGCACATTAGAAGTGGTGAATTGGGGTATAGCACAGGATGTGTGGGAGACGATAGAGCTGGATCTTGTGGGAAGGGAGTTAAGCTCCAGGTAATAGCCTCATAGGAAATATTAAAAAGTTAGAATTATATTTTATGGGTAATGGAGAGCCATTGCAGTTTTTAAATCTGGGTGTGACATAAAAGTGTTTGCATTTTAGAGAGATTACCCACTCAGGATAGCATGGAGTATGCATTGTAGGAAGCTGAATCAAGAGACAAGGAGCTTTATTGAGAGGCTGCTGTATTTCTAGACTAAGAGAGCAGTCATGGGTTTAGGGAGAAGGAAGCATATTTACAAAAACAAAGAAGAGAGTCGGTGGGTTTCTGCTAATGCTCAGCAGCATGTGCCCCAGCCTTTGACCCTCCTTGAAGAGCTCTTCTCAGTTTTTTCCATCCTGGACATTAAACTCCTAGTTTTCCTTGAACTGCACTGGCTGCTCCCTTTTCAGTCTCCTTTGCTATCTCCTCTGCCTTTTCCTGACCTCTAAATGTGGGAGGACACCAGTCCTGAGCCTCATGTTTTCTCTCTCCATTCTCCCTAAGATATCTTCCTTAGTTTCACGGCGTCGAGGGTTATCCATACATTGATTACTGCCCACATTCTATCTCCAGTCCCAACCTCTCCCCACAAGTGTACCCAGCGGCATAATCAACCTCTAAAACTCACCCTCCCCACAGAACTGTTGGTTTTCTCCCAGGCAAACTCATTCCTTCCCTAATATTTTGCATCTCACTAAATGAGATCATCATCTACCCAGTTGCTCACAAACCAACAGAAAGCCTCATATGTCTAAGTAGAGAAGATTCTTAAGATTTCTCCTAATTCAGTGAGCACTGCCCCTGTTGTGCAAAGCCAGCTGGCACCACTTGCACTGCAATCTGTGCAAATGACAACTCCTTTTCATGTGTGCCACAGTTGCCCTACAATACTTCTCTTCATCCTATTTTTTAGAAAAGCTAAAGGAAGATTTTTTACAATGACATTTCATGCTCCAGTATTTTCCTAAAATGTCTTCTTTCAAACAAAGTTACAATTGTGCCTTGTTTCACAATTTCAAAGAATTGTACCTGGCAGAGTACAACTGACCCCTTGTAGTTGTATTTCACAAAAATTAAAACCTCCTCTAGTAGTTGTTAACCAATAACTTATAATGAATTCTGTTAAGGACCATACTATAGGACTCTGCTTATGTTGGCATTTCAATAACTACTGAAGAACTGGCTCTCATATTCCAGGCTACAATCGCATTTAGTTAATAAGAACTATCTTCTCTTCCCTTCACATAATATTGTTTCTATTTATCACCATTCAATTTCTTTTTATCCAGTGTTTGTCTCTTCATCATCATGAAGGATTCTAATAGGCTTAGCTGTAATACAGAGCCACTGTCTTCTAGAACACAAACAAAAATACTAAATAATGAAATCACAGGTACAAGCAAAAATATGCCATGCCATGTGGTTTAATTACAGCACCGCCTAGTATACGTGGAGACAAAAGTGACTCTATCTTGAATGCCAATCAGCCATGTTGACTTCTGATTAGACCCAGTCCTGTGAACGTCTCCTGGTTTCTACTTTATTTACTGTTCCTAGTGTAAGAATAAAGCAACCTTGTTGTTATCACACAAGTTATAGGCTGAGACACACAGCATTCTTGCCTGTTCTCAAGAATTGTCTTAACTGTCTTGGTAGAGCACAAATACCCCTTTCCTATGATATACAGGTCTTGAGTCTGAGGGACAACAACGTGGAGATCTACCTGTCCTGCAGCCACCCAAGCCCACGCTTCTGTCTGTAAGTTCTCTCAGTGTATCACCCAACACCGACAAACTGGATTTGTCTGCCTCCATTGGTTTCTTGGCTCCTTCAGCATTTGGGAGTTGCTTTACATAAATAATCATTTTACCGGGCAGTATGTAACCATCTGTCTCAAGAGTCAGTCTAACTCACGTGTGCATCTTAGAGCACTGCATGCTGTGTGTGGCCTCGGCAAGTTAATCTCTGAAACAAGCTTATTCATCTGAAAATAAAATTGAACTCACAGGGTTGTTGTGCACATAACCACATAAGGCTAATATGTGCAAAATGCCTGGAATCTAGCAGACAATAAATGGTAGTCATTTTGTTGAATTATTATTGTTTATTTTCTCTGCATGATTTGGGATGCTCAGCCTGCCAAATAAATCAGAAGCAGTCCCATCTCAGTTGATCTTTATGGAACATCTTATCCTGAATACACTCAGATTGAAAAATGGTCAAACTGTAGCTCTCAAAGTCCAGACTTTTTATCTGTTTTTAAAAGAAGAAGCCAGGCATGACTCAGGAATTAATCTGAATATGTGAGTAATGAAGTTGTTTCCAATCTATGAATGAATCTACACAGGAAATTAAAAATCGAGCAAGCATCAAGTGAATGTAGAGGCACACACTGCTCCCAAAATATTAAACAGTGTGTGCGTTCATTTGGGCTCTTTGTCTTCATCCCTCCTGAAGAGCAGGAACAACATATGCTTCAGAACAGAGAGTGTTGCTCTTCTTATCAGAACACTGGGAGCACTTCATGGTGAGAAATCAAATTGCCATTTCTAAAAGAAGCCAAAGCTACCTGTGTCACAGCCACGAATCAGAAAGCCCCGAGCAGCTTTGCATAGCGATTTTCCTATTCACCTAACATTCTAGGCAAGGTGCTTTGTTCAAAATTAAGGGTAGTTTCAGCACATCGCCCTCTTTACAAGACGTATTTCCTATCATTCTACCTGCACACCAACCTTGCTAGGATTTCCAGTCCAGAGCATAGAGTTGCTTTTGCCTTTTGGTTCATTCTAATATATAGAGTTGCTTTTGTCTCTTGGTTCATTCTAATATATCAGGCACAAGAAGATTCAGCTTGCTAAAACTGGCCACTGTAGCTGACCTATAAGAAAATGTTCCTTCCCCAAATTTATCATTCCACTTTCCCCAGAGGCCAGGTAGTACGCTGGAACTTTTATAATTATCCATACATTAGGGAGTGGAGGGAGGAAAAAAGCAATAACATTGTACATCTTGTAGTTTAGGTGTCAAATAGAAGCTATTTCTGGGTGTAATGGCACTGGAGTGATACATTTGGGGGCTTTCATATATTTCTGTTTATTCTTAACAAACTTATAAAGTGAGTTTACAGCATTCTGTTTGAGAATTTGTCGAGACTCCAAGGCATGAAATGGTAGGTGCTCCAGATCTTCACTGTTCCAGATCCAGCCCCCAAAGCTTGCTCAGAGCTTCTGGAGATGTCCTGAGGGAACTGAGTCCCACCACACCCACAGCTCTGAAAGCACCCAGCTTGGGGTGGAAGCATCGGAAGAAACACAACAACCACCACAAATGGCTTTGAAATCCCAAAGGAATTCCCAAAATGTCACTTCATTTCCACTCAAAGTTGAAAATAAAACTAATGGTATGTAAAAACCCACAATGACAGTTGAATTAACACCTGTGTGGAGACGTGGCATTCTCAGTTGTCATGAAAACACTGAGGCCTCTCAACTCCTTCAGGTGTTGCATCTAATTTAGAATTTAACCTGCCAGCTGACAAAAAGGCTTAGAGATCTTGAAAGATCTACTTGTTCTATCAATTAAGATGACATAAGAATGTTGAGAAGGTGTTCATTACCAAGGAAAGTGTTCACCCAGGCAGTGGTTTCTATAGAGACATATTTCCAAGCCAACACTGCTAAAAATAAGTGTTTACACATTGAAAAAGGACAGAGGAGGGGATTTCTGTAATGCAGGTGTGAACTGGAGATTCTATTCCTTTCATGGCTGTTTGACAAGTTTTCATGAGTGCCCAGCAAACTACTAATAATTATTTTTCAACTGAGAAATGAGGTTAGAATTAGTAATTAGAATGCAGAATTTTATTTAAAGCAGGCTTTCTTATGTCTCTTCTTCTTTTTAATTTTTTTTATTTTTTGTTATACTTTAAGTTCTTGGATACGTGTGCAGAACATGCAGGTTTGTTACACAGGTATACATGTGACATGGTGGCTTGCTGCACCCATCAAGTTGTCATTGACATTAAGTATTTCTCCTAATGCTATCCCTCCCCTTAACCCCCACCCCCTACCGGGCCCAGTGTGTGATGTTCCCTTCCCTGTGCCCATATATTCCCATTGTTCAACTCCCACTTAAGAGTGAGAACATGTGGTGTCTGGTTTTCTGTTCCTGTATTAGTTTGCTGAGAATGATGGCTTCCAGCTTCATCCATGTGCCTGCAAAGGACATGAACTCATCCTTTTTTATGGCTGCATAGTATTCCATGGTGTGTCTGTGCCACATTTTCTTTATCTGGTCTATCACTGATGGGCATGTGGGTTGGTTCCAAGTCTTTGCTATTGTGAACAGTGCCACAATAAACATATGTGTGCAGTGTGCATGTATCTTTATAATAGAATGATTTATAATTCTTTGGGTATATACCCAGTAATGGGATTGCTGGGTCAAATAGTATTTCTATTTCCAGATCCTTGAGGAATCGCCATGCTGTCTTCCACAATGGTTGAACTAATTTACACTCCCACCAACAGTGTAAAAGTGATCCTATTTTTCCACATCCTCTCCATCATCTGTTGTTTCTTGATATCCCCTTTATCCTTTATATTGTGCCTATTTGATTCTTCTCTCTTTTCTTCTTTATTAGTCTGGCTAGAGGTCTATCTATTTTGTTAATCTTTTCAAAAAAATCATCTCCTAGATTCATTGATTTTTTTCAAGGGTTTAATGTGTCTCTATCTCCTCACTTCTGCTCTGATCTTAGTTATTTCTTCTCTTCTGCTAGCTTTTGAATTTCTTTACTTTTGCTTCTCTAGTTCTTTTAATTGTGATGGTAGGGTGTCAGTTTTAGATCTTTCCTGCTTTCTCATGTGAGCATCTAGTGCTATAAATTTCCTTCTAAACACTTCTTTGGCTGTGTCCCAGAGATTCTGGTATGTTGTGTCTTTGTCCTCATTGGTTTCAAAGAACTTATTTATTTCTGTCTTAACTTCATCATTTACCCAG
>PVKP010006187.1:61398-84829 GCA_004027715.1 Plecturocebus donacophilus
TTTTTTTTTTTTTTTTTTTTTTTTTTTTTTTTTTTTTTTTTTTTTTTTTTTTTTTTTTTTTTTTTTTTTTTTTTTTTTTTTTTTTTTTTTTTTTTTTTTTTTTTTTTTTTTTTTTTTTTTTTTTTTATTACATTTTAGGTTTTGGGGTACATGTGAAGACTTGAGTGAGTTTCTTAATCCTGAATTCTAATTTGACTGTTTTGTGGTCTAAGAGACTGTTTGTTATGGTTTTTGTTCTTTTGCATTTGCTGAAGAGTGTTTACTTCCATTTACGTGGTTAATTTTAGAATAAGTGCTATGTGGTGCTGAGAAGAATGTATATTCTGTTGATTTATGGTGGAGAACTCTGTAGATGTCTATTAGGTTTACTTGGTCCAGAGCTGAGTTCATATCCTGAATATCCTTGTTAATTTTTTGTCTAATTGATCTGTCTAATATTGACAGTGGGGTGTTAAAGTCTCCCAGTATTATTGTGTAGGAGTCTAAGTCTCTTTGTAGGTCTCTAAGAACTTGCTTTATGAATCTGGATGCTCCTGTATTAGGTGCATATATATATTTAGGATAATTAGCTCTTCTTGTTGCATTGATCCTTTTACCACCCTGATGGGTCTTGACTCTTTATCCAATTTGCCAGTTTGTGTCTTTTACTTGGGGCATTTAGCCCATTTACGTTTAAGGTTAATATTGTTAAATGTGAATTTGGTCCTGTCATTATGATGCTCACCAGTTATTTTGCACATTAGTTGATGCAGTTTCTTCATAGTGTTAATGGTCTTTACATTTTGGTATGTTTTTGCAGTGGCTGGTATCAGTTTTGCCTTTCCACATTTAGTGCTTCCTTCAGGAGCTCTTGTAAGGCAGGCCTCGTGGTGACAAAATTCCTCAGCAATTGCCTGTCTGTAAAGGATTTTATTTCTCCTTCACTTATGAAGCTTAGTTTAGCTAGATATAAAATTCTGGGTTGAAAATTCTTTAAGAATGTTGAAGATTGTCCCTGACTCTCTTCTGGCTTGTAGGGTTTCTCCAGAGAGATTTGCTGTTAGTCTGATGGCTTCCCTCTGTGGGTAACCCAATCTTTCTCTCAGGCTGACCTTAAAGTTTTTTTCTTAATTTCAACCTTGATGAATCCAATGATTATGTATCTTGAGGTTGCTTTTCTCGAGGAGTATCTTTGTGGTGTCCTCTGTATTTCCTGAATTTTAATGTTGGCCTGTCTTGCTAGTTTGAGGAAGTTCTCCTGGATAATATCCTGCAGCATGTTTTCGAACTTGGTTCCATTCTCTCCGTCACTTTCAGGTGCACCAATCGAATATAGATTTGGTCTTTTCACATAGTCCCATATTTCTTGGTGGTGTTGTTCCTTAGTTTTCATTCTTTTTTCTCTAATCTTGTCTTTATGTTTTATTTCATTAAGTTGATCTTCAATCTCTGATATCCTTTTTTTTTCTTTATTTCATTAAATTGATCTTCAATCTCTGATTGATACCTCTTTTTTTTTTTTTTTTTTTTTTTTAGATGGAATCTCGCCATGTCGCCAGGCTGGAGTGTAGTGGTGTGATCTCAGCTCACTGCAACTTCTGCCTCCCAGGTTCAAGAAATTCTGCTGCCTCAGCCTCTCAAGTAGCTAGGTGCACATCACCACACCCAGCTTATTTTCGTATTTTTAGTAGAGATGAGGTTTCACCATGTTGACCAGGATGGTCTCAATCTCTTGACCTTGGGATCTGCCCACCTTAGCCTCCCAGAGTGCTGGGATTACAGGCGTGAACCACCGCACTTGGCCTCTGATGTCCTTTCTTCTGCTTGATTGATTCAGCTATTGATGCTTATGTATGCTTCACAAAGTTCTCGTGCTGTGTTTTTCAGCACTATTAGGTCATTTATGTTCCTCACTATGCTAGTTATTCTAGTTGGCAGTTCCTGTAACCTTTTATCAAGGCTCTTAGCTTCCTTGCATTGAGCTAGAACATGCTTCTTTAGCTAGGAAGAGATTGTTATTACCCACCTTGTGAAGCCTACTTTTGTCAATTCATCAAACTCATTCTCTGCCCAGTTTTGTTCCCTTGCTGGCAAGGAGTTGTGATCCTTTGGAGGAGAAGATGCATTCTGGTTTGTGGAATTTTCAGCCTTTTTGTGCTGTTTTTTCCTCATCTTCATGGATTTATCTACCTTTGGTCTTTGATATTGGTGACATTCAGATTAGGTTTTTGTGTGGGCATCCTTTTTGTTGATGTCGATGCTATTGCTCTCTGTTTGTTAGTTTTTCTTCTAACAGTAAGGCTCCTCTTCTGCAGGTCTGCTGGAGTTTGCTGGAGGTCCACTCCAGACTCTGCTTGCCTGGGTATCACCAGCAGAAGCTACAAAACAGCAAAGATTGCTACCTGCTCCTTCCTCTGGAAGCTTCATCCCAGAGGAGCACCTGCCAGATGCCAGCTAGAGCACTCTTGTATGAGGTGTCTGTTGGCCTCTACTGGGAAATGTCTTCCTGTCAGGAGGCATGGGGGTCAGGATGCCACATGAAGGGGCATCTGTCCCTTAGCAGAGCTTGGCACTGTGCTGGAAGATCTGCTGCTCTCTTCAGAGCCAGCAGGCAGGAATGTTTAAGTCTGCTGAAGCTGCACCCACAGCCACCCCTTTCCCCAGGTGCTCTGTCCCAGAAAGATGGGAGTTTAATCTATAAGTCCCTGACTGGGGCCACTGCCTTTCTTTCAGAGATGCTCTGCCCAGAGAGGAAGAAATCTGGAGAGGCAATCTGGCCACAGCAGCTTTGCCACACTGCTGTGTGTTCTGCACCCATTTTGAACTTCCCGGATTTGTTTACACTGTTAGAGGAAAATTGCCTACTCAAGCTTCCTTAATAGCAGATGCCCCTCCCCCAACCAGCATCTAGCATCTAAGTAAATTTCAGACTCCTGTGCTGGCAGTGAGAATTTCAAGCCAGTGGATTTTAGCTTGTTGGGCTCCATGGGAGTGGGATCTGCCGAGCAAGACTACTCAGCTCCCTGGATTTGACCCCTTTTCCAGGGGAGTGAATGGTTCTGTCTTGCTGGCATTCCAGGCATCACTGGAGTATGGAAAAAAAAACTCCTGTAGCTAGTTCAGTGTCTGCCCAAACGGCCACCCAGTTTTGTGCTTGAAACCCAGGGTCCTGGTGGTGTAAGCACCCAAGGGAATCTCTTGGTCTGTGAATTGCAAAGATCATGGGAAAAGCATAGTATCTGGGCTGGATAGCACTGTCCATCATGGTACAGTCCCTCAAGGCTTCCCTTGGCTACGGGAGGAAACTCTCCAATGCCTTGCACTTCCTGGGTGAGATGATGCCCTACACTTGGGATGCAGAATTTTTTAAGGATGAAGAAAATATAAAGGAATTCTGGATGGGCACTTATTTTCAAATGAGAAAATGAAAAGAACCCGGGAAGGGAGAGAACTAGCTCAAGTCACTGACTTCTCTGGGGTCAGAGTAGATTCTGTTCTTCCAGCACCCAGTGAAGTGCTTCAACCCCCTCCACCCACAGCAGTATCTTTGTATCATCACTTCCAGACACTTGAACACTTGAGTAAAAGCTACTGGTAAAGGAACTTCCAGATGCCTCTTTAAGAATGCATAATCTTCACCTAGGAAAAAAGTCCCTTCTTTTTGAGTCATTTAGAAAAATTAAAGCTGACTCTGAACAGTGACAAATTTTCCTAATTTCAAATGTGAGTTCAGGCATTCTCCAGTTATATGCATAGAGTGATGAATACCAAACATGAAGAATTAAGATACATATGAAAAATTTTTGCAATGTAATTTCTATTATTAAGATATTTTTGTTCCCCTTTATCTAAGTCCAAAGACATAAATCATTTGTAGCCAATATAAAGAAGCAATTTTCATGAAAAATATTTTATTTACATATATTTTTTCTATCCTCTAGATGATTAAACAGGTACCTTACACTTATAAATTTGGAGGAAAAATAATAGTAGCTGCTTGTCATATCCTCTCACTTTGAAGAGTCTCTACTTAATTTTTTTAAATGAAAATTCCTTGTTCTGTGCTTCCAGAGGTTGAAAATTTAAAAAAGAAAATAAAAATTCTTTCGATAGGATTTTGGAGAATTTGATAAATAGAAAGACCTTCATTATCTTGGCTGAGCATGGTGGCTCAATCCTGTAATCCCAGCACTTTTGGAGGCTGAGGCGGGCAGATCATGAAGTCAGGAGTTTGAGACCAGCCTGGCCAATATGGCGAAACCCTGTATCTACTAAAAAATACAACAGGCATGGTGGTGTGCACTTGTAGTCCTAGCTACTCAGGAGGTTGAGTCAGGAGAATCACTTGAGCCCAGGAGATGGAGGTTGCAGTGAGCCGAGATCATGGCACTGAGCTCCAGCCTTGGTGACAGAGTGAGACTCTGTCTCAAAAAAAAAAAAAAAAGAGAAAAGAAAAGAAAAAAGAAAGACCTTCAGTATCTTAGTAAAAAATTTATCTTGGTGTAAATGTTTGTATGTATTTCATTACTTTTATCTCAAAAACACTTACATGTGAAGATTTTAAGACAAGAATGATTCTTTCTAAAGATGCTCATTTCCTTCACAGAGAACAGCATGCTACAGTTATCAACTTGAAGTTGGACCCTCTGAGCTAAACTTTGTCTTTACTTTGATAGAACTTAGGACAGGCTTTATTAAGGATTTATTTTGTTATGGCCAGAATTTAAAAGCATATATCAAACCGAAAAGCAAGGATCATACATGTGGCAAAAACTAGGGAAAAGAGAAAATAAATGAGAAGAGACACAGAATGTATTGGGTACTCGTTATGGGTAAATATATAGATTTAGATAAGCCCTTAGCATACTGCAGAGAATATTTGAAATTTTAGGAGGCTATTCAGCATTGAAATCCTCATTCTTTTGAAAGGAATCCTCCAATTGTTTCTGTCTTGGTAAAAGAGAGGCTCTCATCCTACTACAGTCTAAGAGACTCCTTCTATAGTCGCTTCCTCTCCCCATCCCCTGGCAGCTAAAATATAGTCATGTATCTTAGACTCAGCCAATCAGACACTCACACCTGGAGACTTGGTATTTGAGGCAGCATTTTGCAGGTAAACTGGCTCTTCAGAGGAAAAAAAATACAAAACCTAGACCTGATTGTAATGTTTGTCAGTTTCCATGGTGTAAATAACTCCTGCCATGGCTGATTTCGAAATAAAATTCTTTAACACCAGAGAAGTTAAATGACTTGCTTAAGGTGAAATTCCTTAATGTTTAGCAGTTGTCTCTCATAAGCAGTTTCCATTCAGGTTAAAGTTATCATTGAAAGAGGATGACGCCTAGACTCAGTGGAGTTGAGAGTGCCATGGCATCAATGTCTGACCCACCCAGGCAGCAGCAGCAGGGAAATAACCTTGATGGTAGAGGAGCCAGTTGTGGGGAAGTAGTGGGGGAATCCCAACCAGCCATTCCTAGTGTTGATGATGGATTTCATTTTTATTCGCTTGACTTCCCTTAGTACCTGCTCATTTTCTGGCCCTGGTTTTTTCACCTTTCTGTCAATTCTGTGAGCATCTTAATTGCCTCCCAATAATTCCTTTTCTGATTAAGTCAGCCAGAGCAGGTTCCTGCTGCCTGAAACAAAGAGCCATGACACACTTTTAATTAAGCCTAATGACCCTTTGAGTAAGGTCCTATGATTATTATCTCCAGTTTACAGATGAGGAAATGAGATTCAGAGAAGTTAAATGACTTGCTTAAGGTAACAAGGCAGCTGGTAAGTAACAGAACCCAAATGCTTTCCTCTCAAAATTTTCGTCTGAAAAACCAAGGCAATCTCTCTTCTGCAAATCCAGTATTCATGGCATGCCCTTGGTTTCATTCTCTGGCAAGCCTATATTACGCAAGGAACATTATTTGGTATGGAAAATTTTGGAATAAAATAAATAACTTCTCGAGCATCACCCCCAAGTAATCATTGCCCTTTAGAGCAAACAGAATAAAATGTGGGAAATCTATTTGGAAAGAGTAACTTATTTTTTGTAGTCTATCTCTGAAGGGATTTTTCTTCTTTAATAAATCACGCTCCAGAACCTTCAGGGTTTAACTAAGGAAGGAAAGTTCCCTGGGAGAGAGGGTCTGCTGAACAAGCAGTCTTGACTCAGTCTTCTGAAATGTAACATCCCCTCTTGGGGTTCTCCTGCTTTCATAATTTCAGCCCCAAGTGTGCTATCTTGCAAGTGTGTTTTGCTCGAGCTTTAACATTCTATACAATATAGACAAAACTTTTCATTTGCATATGACACAGCACTAATTCTGGCTGGGATAAGGAAATGTGAATAAAGAATTTAAAGAGTATCAGTCATTCCATAGGCAAAGCAATGCTTTCTGATTCTACCATGACTAGCTGGATCTCAGTATTGGTCAAGGTTCTTAGTTGCAGACAACAAATTCACTCTAGTTAGTTAAAACAGAAGAAATGCATTAAGGAATATTAGAAAGGTCACAGAATCACTGGAAGATCTGAAAGAATAGCATTTAGATTAAGTTACCAGGGACAACTCCCAGAACAACTCCACAGAACTGGCCTAGTAATGGGATAGCTGCTGTCATCAACTCTAGAACCACTCAACTTTTTCTGTAACCAAGAGGTTGTCTCCACCACCGTCAACCCCAGGAATACCTTGTCTTGTTCATTCCCACAGCAGCGACTCAGGTGCCCCAATGCTCCGCCAGTTTCCTCAAGTAGTGTGCCTCTAAGTCCATGCATCTGTTTGGAAGAATCTAAGGTACATATCTGAATCCTAGGGGCAAGGGAGATTAGAAAATATAATTCTCTTGTTTAGGGGTGGGGAGGGCTCAACAGAGGGAGAACTACGAAAATGTAAAGATATTCAAAATATATGAAAATGTCCTTTCACTCCTACAAATGGCACTACTTTTCCACATACCAGGAGGGAGAAGCTTTGAGTTCCAAGTTGCTGGCATAATTTCATAGACACATTGCTTGGGTTCCTCACTTTCATGTGAGAGACTGCTTTTTAAGCATCTCAACTCTTTTCAGTCAATTCTAAGATTAAGAGAGATCAAATGAGAGACAAACAATGATGGATTGCCCTCTGCCGTTGATCTTTTTGTCTCAGTTCTTGCTTCTGAATAGCAACTAGCATCTTCCCTAGGATATTTACTCCATAAATCCTTCCATCCTTCTTCTGAGATCTCATCCCTTTCCTTTGGCTGTGGTGAGGGTAGGAAGGGGAAGGGTCTATGTTCCTCCTTCAGGTCCAATAGCATAACGACACCCATGCCTAACATGGCCTGATACTTGCCAAAATCCATGGTCTCCTTCCCTTCCTGGATGCATAAGGAAGCCACAGTTCCCAGGCTTTGCAGGTGTGGCCACAGAACTGAGTTCTAGCCAATGGAATACATAAATGATGCACTGAGTTTCTCAGCCAAGGCTTTTACAAAGTGACTTTACTTTCCCCACATTCTTTTCCTCTTTCTGCCTGATAGATGCAGATGACAATGAAGGCCAAAGAGATGGCTGAGCCACAGATGTAGGAAGCCTAGGTCCCTTAAACATTTCATAGAGGAAATATACCTGTCATCCAGAAATACTTTTGAACTTTTATATAAATGACAGACTAATTTCTCTCATATTTAACTCATCATTAGTTTTGGAGTCTATTTATTCTTTGACTTAATCTATTCCAACAAATACATTCAGAATACAAACAACTTTAATTCCCATTTATTAAGAAGGCTTGTGTACAGTAATTCTTTCTTTGTAACGTCAAATATAAATATAAAATGGTCTTACCCTTAGTTGTGGCAAGTTAAACACCACACTTCCATTTCTGAATATTTTCCACTAGCTCAATAGCTTTACATTATAGGGTTACAGAGGTCAAGACTAAAGGTACATAGCCATCATAGACTAGTTAGCTCACTCAGTTCCAAGGTCAGATGCCCTGATGCCTTTCAGCTGTCTTGCAAAAGTGTTTCTTTGGTCACCGAGAGTTATTAGAGGAAGAGAGGGAATAGAATATTGCAAACCTATTAGAATTTTTTTTTAATTTCTCAAAATTTCCATGCTATTGTGAAGTTAGTGACATTACTTTTTACTTGTCATGGACAGCCATCCTTTAACAGTAATAATGTAAGCCTCATTTAGCAGTCCTAGTCAATGAATAGAAAAAGAGTTGGAGAATATGTGCATTATAGTTCTCATCATTAGGATAGAGGAGTGAACTATTTTTCCCTTTTGAAGTTACGTTAACTTGGTCAACTAATGGTATACTATTCAGTGAATTGAAAGAGGTAGTTTACTGAATGGGCTTACGTAGGCTTTCCCCAAAAAGACTGAAAGCATGTATAAAAAGTGAGCAATTTACTTCCTTTTCATAAGTAGGAAAGTTCTTTTGAGAGATAATTTCTCCACTTCTAAAAATGGAAGAAACAACAGCCACTAACAATTGTCTTTTGGTTATTCTTGCTTGTATTTAAGAATAATAGCAAAGATGAACAAACATGCAAGTATATGTTCCTCTCTCCATCTAACTGCATATGTGCATATATATATATTTACATTACTATATATATATGTGTGTGTATATATATATATATATATATATATATATATAGTAAGTTCTTCTTGTTCATGGTAGTTATACTGTATGAAGTTACTGTGGAGACAAAACTGGTGAAACTGAACAACTGCCTGCCGGGAAAATATGTATCTATAATGTATATTTTATTTGTGTGTGTGTGTGTTACACAGATTACAGTATTAATTCCTGAGAACAATTCATCTTGGTAGATTCTTTTCACTTTATTTTACAAAAAGGAAAATTGTAATCAGAAGTGTTAAATGACTTGCCTGAGGATGCCCCACCATCAGGTGCCAGAATTGAGATTCAAACCTGGTCTAGTTGGCCCGAGATACAGAGCTTCTTGCACTGTCCTGCACCACCCTGCACTGGCTTCAGCCTCTGGCAATCTCTGAACAAGAAGGCAGAACAGTTCCCTGTTGGACCTCAGCTGGGAACACATGTGTCTGGGCGAATCAAATTTTTCACCACTCTGCATACATCCGCAAATGACTGGAGAAGCACCAAGAGTATTGATTTTGGGATCACACATATGTTAAGCAAATTCACGTAGTGAGTAAGCAAATTCACAAATATGGAATCTACAAATGATGAGGATTGACTATACATAAATATATGACATGCTTTTATGTCTGTATTTGTAAACTATCAGCTTTTATTCATACAGGTGTACGTATATGTATATGCATATATATACACGGTTTGGGAAATAGATGAAATTATCTTAGATTTAGAGTGGACTCTAAATCTAATGACTGGTGTCTTGATAAGAAAAAGGGGAGAGGCATTTGACACACAGGGACACAGAAAAGGAGGCACAGATATGAAGACAGAGGTAGAATTTGCAGTGAGGCAGCCACAAGTCAAGGAACTCCTGGAGCCACCAAAAGCTGAAAGAATCCAAGAAGAATTCTCCCCTAGAGCCTTCAGAGTGGATGTGGCCCTGCTGACACCTTGGTTTCTCTCTCCTCCAGAATTGTGAGAGAATACATTTCTGTTGTTTTAAGCCACCAAATTTGTGTAATTTATTACAACAGTCCTGGGAAACTAAGACAGATGTCACATATGGAAATTTGTTTTAATTCATTGCTTCCTCCCTATATGTATGGTGGTCACAGCTCAAAGATGTTCTATAAAACAAGCCTCCGAAAAGAATGATGCACAGAGCAGCTGCAGCTCCTGTGGCTTCTGAAGAAATCACCTCTGCTGTCTCAGCCATCGAGAGTAAAACACACTCACACAGGCTTCCCTCAGAAAAGGCGTCTATAGTATTTCAGCCCCTGGTGAAATTGACAAGAGTCCCAACTCAGCTCAGGAACTCAAACACCCAAACTCATAACATTTTCAAGAAACTTTCACTGGCTAAAAAGGGAAGACTTTTTGGAATTCTTTTATGAATAGACTTTTTGGAACTCTATCCAGTATTTTATATCAGTATTTGATTTGGGAGTTCTGAGAGGGTTGCAATCATCATCTCTCTGCAGAGTCCTGGACAGCATTACCTCCTACAGGATACAATAAGTGATAATATTCAGAGTTTTGCCAACCAGAGAAGCTCACCCAAACTTTAGCATACAGAGTTTTCACTGGGGCTCTATTACATAGGCATGATTGACTAATTCACTGACAATGTGTCTAATAATATTTACAGCCCAGAAAAATCCCTGGGAGGGTGGTTGTATTAGTCTGTTCTCATGCTGCTATGAAGAAACACCCGAGACTGGGTAATTTATAAAGGAAAGAGGTTTAATTGACTCACAGTTCTGCATGGCTGGGGAGGCCCCAGGAAACTTACAGTCAAGGTGGAAGGGAAAGCAAACATGTACCTTCTTCATGTAGCAGCAGGAGAGAGAAGTCAAGGAGGGGAAAGCCCCTTATAAAACCATCAGACTTCATGAGAACTCACTCACTATCAGGTGAATAGCATGGGGGAACCACCCCCATGTTCTAATCACTTCCAACAAGGTCCCTCTCCCAACACATGAGGATCATAATTCAGATTACAATTCAAGATGAGATTTTTGGTAGAAATGCGGCCAAAATATCAGTGATTTTGTGTTGGAGGTAAGGCTGCTCTGCATGCTGGGGTATCTATGTAGATAGGGGATTAGTGCAGACTGAACACAGGACACTTTAATGGAACTATCAGCTGAAAGCAAGATTAATGTGTATCCATTCTGGCTGCATGGCATTCAAAAAAAAAAAAAAAAAGCCTTGTAGTTCTCAAATGGGAAAGCACATGTTTTCTGAGCCAGTGGCTATAAAATTGACTCACATCTGCATCTTAATTGCATTTACACATTCTGTGTTTAGCACCTATTAATGAAAGTTCAAGATGAATAAGTTTCAAGAGGCTCACAGAATTCTTTTCTGGGAGTTTTCTTTCTTAAGGAGTCTGTATCCAGATCTCCATTAGCCTGGATGCCCAGCTTTCTTAGACACATTTCTGATGTGTCAAATCTAGTTTTTGGGCTGGAGTGTATTGATAATATAAAGTGAGCGTCTCCCCTTAGTGATGCCTGCTTATATACAAACAGGAACGTCACACCTACCACAGAGAACGAAAAATAGTTAGCGAGGGGAATTTCCCCTCTCTCACCTAAATATGAAACATACAAATATTGAAACTTTGGAAAGACAGATGACAGGGTTGTCATTGGCCTTGCACAAGGTGCCTCCAGCAGGTGTTTGTAAGTGACAAACTTCCCACTGTTACTGGTGAGCACCAACTGCCCAGAGTTAAGTGAGACCTCACGGGTTAAGGGAAAAGTCCTCTATAAGACTTGTCTCATTTTCAGATACCAACTGCAAGTTTGGGGCCCCCGGGTCCACCCTCACTTCTGATAAGCTGGCTACAAATCTCGGGGTCCCCATGAACTCCCTCACATTCAATAATTCCCTAGAATGACTGACTCATAGAACTCAGGAAAGAGCTATGCTTACAATTACATTTTGTTAGAGCAAAACGATACAAGTCACAACCAGCCAAGAGAGAGACACAGAGACGGGGTTCTGGGAGGGTCCCAATCATCCTCTCTGCAGAGTCCCACACAGCATTTCCTCCTCCAGGATATGATGTGTATACTCAAAGAGTTTTGCCAGAGAAGCTCACCCAAACTTCAGCATGCAGAGTTTTTATTGGGGCTTCATTACATAGGCATGATTCATTGATTCATTGGTAATATTAAACTCAGTCTCCAATTCCTCTCTCTTCCCTGGAGGTTGGGCTCAAAGCCTCAAACCTCTAATTATAGAATTGGTCTTTCCAGTGTGGCCAGCCCCTATGATGAGCATAAACTGTCAGTTGTGATCTGAGGGGCCCACCATGAGTAACAGATAATCCTACAACTCAAGGAAATGTCCAGAGTTTATATACCCCTTCCCAGGAATGAGGGACAAATGCTAGCCAACTTATTTGTGTAGTTGTTTGGTTTTGTTTCTTAAAAGATATTAAAACTCAGCTTTTATTTGTTCGTTATAAAAACTTAAAGTTTAAATGTTTGCTGTATTTCTTCTCAGAGCAAAGATGTACTTCTAAATTACTATCCTGTATAAATTTGTTACCCAAGATAGCTATTTGTATGAAAGGAGAGGGCAGAGGGTAATGGATGGAAATGATTGCTACACAACAGTCCGTCCATCCAAATCTACTGGGACAGGGGAGTGCTGGGGGGAGAGAGATGGTTCCACAGAGGCTCCTGTGGGTAAATGATGGATGTATCCCTCTCTGAAGTCAGGCTGTACCTATACTTCCCAATCCTCTAAGAGATGTCATTCAGGCCACCTCGCTCAGCCCAGACCCTAATGCCATTCATGTTCCCTTTCCTCATGGGCTGCTCCTGTGCTTGACTTCCATCATGACTCATTCTGATTAGGCCCCTGATGTCTATACCAGCTGTAGATCATTAAGACAAAGACACACTTGCTATCTTCAAACCTGTGCCTGGCAAGTAAAATCAAACAAAAAATCTTGGGAAGTCTTGGAGTATCACTTTATATCCTTACTAATCACATCTAGACCACATATTTTCTGATCACAATTCCCTATGGTGTTAACTTTTTAATATACAATGTGCATGTAGTAAAGAGTGTTTCTCAAGGTGTATCAGTAGGAGATCAGCTAAGTTTGAGGGAGGCTTATTTTGCTACCTTGGTCTAAGGATCACCTAGAGGTTCAAGCATATTAATATATATACACATATGCAGATAATGCTTCCAGTGAGCATGCATTTTTTTGTTTCCCTCTGGTAATTAAGTGATGAATTTGTGCTGATCCATTATTACTTTAGGGCTTGATCCTCCTGGAAGTGACTTGGCTAAGCTTCAGGTAAGAACTGTGGTCACGGAGCAAAGAAACTAACCAGCTGCACAGGGTTCAAGCTTGAACCTTGTAATAGTAGGGTGTGATGTAAAGTGTTCCATCTCCCAGGATTCTCATGGTCTTCAGTTACTGCAATGAATTGTACATCAGTGCTTGTGATATAATGGATCTGGAACCTGACACAACTTACTGAAGCTCTGAAGATATTGCTACTACCCTTTTTTGTTTTCCCTTGCACTCCTGCTTCCACAAGAGTACTTCTGCCATTGTCCATTTACTGCTTTAGGTTTAACCCTGGATCCTCAAAACCACCACCCAAACCAACATCTCCCCAAGAACAGTGCCTAGGCAATATTTCCCAGTACTTATAGTCAGCCAAGTCCAACTGTGCTAGGCTCTCTTGTTCTTTGGCTCTGTCTTTGAGCAAGTTGCTAGAAGGCAACTTCTCTGCAAAACATGTAGCTGCTTTAGCAGATGTCTCTTGTTCTTTTCAGAATCCCCATTCTCCTACAGGAAATTCGGGTCTTTCATTTCTTGAAACTTCAGAATAACTCCTCAAGTTACCAGTCTCAAAGGTAACTAGAGCTTCTGTGTCTGAAACCTGTCCAGCAGGAACATGTTCTCTTGAATTGTCACAGACGTCTCCATGCTGCATCCTGCAGGTCTTTTGTCTTAGAAATCAAATGTCCACTGCTTTATTGAAGATGCTGTGGTTTGGTGAACAGTTTCTGACTGGGAGGTCTAGGGCTAAGTTCACAACTGACTCCCCAATTGCCTCCCAGAACCGGAGCCTCCCAGAGAGGAGCATCCTTCTCTTGTTTTATGTCCCAGTCTTTCCTCATGTCCCAGTCCTTCCTCTTGTCCCCAGGCTGCCATGCAGCAGCCAGACAAAAAGCATCCTGGCAAGACCCTCTCCAACAAGCAGGGCAGACAAGATGGCACCAATGGCTGAGAAATTGTGACTCCAGGAGACAATGGGGACCAAGACAGGGGCTCAGGTCACACAGGAAGAGCCACCCAAATCCCTTATTATATACTCCTATACACAGAGGACTCATCTCTAAAATTAGGAGAATAATAATGCCCCCTACATGGGCATTTCATAAAGATCAAAGTAATACATATTTCTGGAGTATAATGCTCATTCCATATCTTCCAGGTAGGAGCTGTTCACCAAACCAGCTAACACTCAAAAGTGTTAGCTATTGTTATTATCTTTCTGAATATGTGGTCGTTAAACTTCCAAATACATCCACTGCTAACTCTACGGTAAGCATCTGAGTGTAGGGGAAGTATTTTATTTATTTTATATATATTTCACAGTAACTGTCTTGCATCAAAGGTTTTCAATACATATTTATTGGTATATTTTAAAAACAGATCTACATTTAAGGTTAGTGCATTTAAGATTAATATCTATTTGGCCTTATTTGATTTAAAGGTCAGAATACCTTCATATGAGAGATCAGAGGAGCAGCAGAAACTGCATTTAAAACAATTTGAGCGATAGGTAACTCCAGGGCTACTCAAACACTGGGGAGAATATACCTGACATCTTGAAGAAAAAATGTTTGTATGCATTTCTGTCTACCCTTCTAAAGCTTTAAAGACATTTTCTCAGCATTGAAAAGAGTAAGTTCTGTTATGAAAAAAGATTTAAAAGATACTGTCCTATCCTATATACCCAAAGAAAACATAATTTTAAAATGCTACTTGCAACAACAATAAAACTATAAAGTACTTCAAATGAATTTAACAAAATATATAAGACAATGTAAATTATTACTGAAAAGTATATCAGATTATAAGTGAGAAGAGTCAATATTTGTAAGCATTCAACTATCCACAAATTTATCTGTATATTCAATGCAATTCTAATAAAAATCCCCAACTTACTTTTTATATGAGTTGGCAGGATCATGCTAAAATTCATATGTAAGAGTAAATGCAGAGCAGTAATAAAGGTAATTTTGGAAATGAAGAATAAATTCTAGTTCTTTAATTTCTAATACCAAACTTTATTATAAGATAGAGTAACAAGCAATATAGTACTGAAGTAAGAACAGACAAGCGGATCTTTGCAATAGGACAGAAAGTACACATATGCTGTATATGGACATTTAGTATGTGCTAAAGATGGCATTTCAAATCTGTGGGTAGACAATTATTTAATAAGTCATATTAGATCAACTGAGTATCCATTGGCAAAAAGAAATATATTATTTTGTATGCTAATTACAAAATAAATTCCAACAGATTAAAATCCTAAGGGTAAGATTAAAAAGTGTTTGAAAGTGTTGAAAACAAATAATGTGTGACATAGAGTAGACAGATACTTCTTAGGATTTTTTTTTTATCATAAGAGAAAGAGCTGGTAAATTGACTACTTTAAAATAAAACTTTTATATAACAAATAATATAGAGAAAGTTTTTTTAATAGAAGACTAAGAGAGGATACATCAACATATGATAGAGCAATGGTTTCTGGATAGACAAAGGAAAAGTCTCTAAAAATAGAAGGAAGTACAAACAATCTAATGTAAAAATTGACCAAAAAATAAAAATAAAAAGCCAAGTGGGCAATTCACAGAAGGGAAACACAAATAGGGCATTAAACATATAGAAAACAATGCTCAATTCCATTAGAAATCAAGAAAATGAAAATTAAACAATCACTTACTCGATTTTTACCCTTTAGATTGGCAGAAAAAAATTGTTTGATAATATCAACTGTAGCAGAGAGTATAGGTAAATGTGTATTCTCATAACCAGCAAATAGTATTCTAAGTGCAGCATATCTTATGTTCTGGTAATTCTGTTTTTTATGTTCAAGGTACGTAAGAGTGAGGTTGGAAACACGCTAAATGTCCACCAATAGAGGAATGGCCAAATAACGTATGCACATCTTTACAATAGCTGATGTTTAAGTGGGTAATGTGAGATACGTACTCTACAACACACATTTACACATACTGACATGGAAGATCTTGAACACAGACTGTTGATGCAAAAAAGCAGTTGCAAAAATACACATATAGAATGTAATCATTGCATTTGTTAAAAATACATATTTACCAAAACTAGTATATATTTTCTACATGTACTAAATGTTTGTGACTGCATAAGTAAATATATTGAAGAATGCAAGCAAATTTTTCCTATGCAGAGGGCACTAGGATTTGAGGAAGCAGACAAAAAAGAATGTAGCCTTATCTGTAACATTATAATTTTTACAAGGTGAATGGTCTATTATACCTGTAATAGCAATAACTGGAGAAAAGGTATCCTGTCTCTTCCCTAGATGTTAGGACACTGTTTCCTGTATACTTGGTTCATTGTGATTTTAAACATTTGAAACTCAGTGAAGTCAGTTCTGCAATTCTCATTCTATTGATAAGCAGACATTAGATTATACTGGGCTTCACTGTTTTTTCCCAGTTTCATTATTCAAGTTCTCTACATCGTGTTTAATGCATTCTTTAAGAGATTTTTTAATCTAGCATTCTACTTTAGGAAGACAGAATGACAGAGAAGTTTTTGATACCTAATTTTCTTCTTAGCCTCAATTCACTCTAATAATTCTCTATTTCTCTCTCTTATTATAATCCAAAAGGATTTATCTTGAGAAATAGTCTTGAGTAAAAAGCAAATATTTTTTGTATCTCAAGAGACTTCACAAAATAAAAAATAATAGCTTTGTTGTTTTTTTTTCTGGGCTTATATTCATACCCCAAATATTTCACAGTTGTCTTCAGAAACATTGTGTACTTTAAGAGCTCAGCAAATATTTTCTTTAAAAATGACAGAGAGCACAAGCCATCAGCCCATTTGTCTCCACTCCAGACCCAGGTGAAATCCATCTACTCTGACGCTCATAAAATGCGGATCCTCCCATCCAGAACATCATTTCTCTATGAGTATTTTTCTCATCCCTTTGAGTTATTTTCCTGCTTTTGTCATTGTAAAGAGTTATCCTGAATCATAAAGAAAGCCCTATTTTTTATAGATCTAAAAAAGACAAGGATATAATTGAACTCTACCCACAGGTACAAAATAAAATAAGCCCATAAATGTAACACTGGGAAAAGGATAGGAAATGGGTCTGTTCTCATCATTTTAGGAAACAAGGCTTTAAGCAGCAAACAGCATAAGAATCTGAACTGACAGGTAATATGAAAATGAGCAGAAGGAGGCAAATAAGGTGTGAAATCCCTAGGGTCATTTATCTCCAGGAAACAGGCTGCAAGCACTTCTGAGCTTCTGCCCCTTGGTGGGGAGTACCTGAGGGGTGGGGGGCAAGACACCCACCAGCAAGCATTCCAAGCTCTAAGAAGTGCCCACTGATCCTCTGGGTTGGTGGGCCTCCTGTCCTCCTTCCTTCCACACCAGAGAATTTCCCAGGGCCCTGATGCTTTGAACCCTAACAAATGGTGCTATGGTTATTCATCCTAATCCATTTTAAACTCACAGGCTCCACAGTCACCTCAGCATCTGTCACTCTCTAATGATCTTATATATCCAGTCACAGAGATGGCAGGATGTAGTAGTGAAAATGCCTTTTCTCCCTCTCAGGGCAACCCAGGGTCTCAGATCTGTCACATAAGTATCAAAATGAAAGTGGAAGCAAGAAGAGGTATATAGGCAAAACAACAACAACAACAACAACAACAACAACACAAACACACACACACACACACAGAGGTGACAATAGCAGGAATCAAATCACATTTGAAAAATTATATGACAATGAGGCAAATCTGACATAGCTGACTCCATCTTGCTTCTAACATCACAAGTTAACGATCTTTGCTCATTCCTGGGGACAGGCTAAGTTAACTATGGGAGGAAATTAGTTTATGGTTTAACTTTAAAAACAAAGATATTAGTCCCTTCCCAAAACTAACCCTCTCCTTGCTTGGGAATCAGAACCACCTTTGTAAAACTAACAAACTGGCCACAAGATTAGAATATGGTTCAAAAGTCATGTGGCCAGAGGTCAAAAGATTTGTAACCTCCTCAATTGCTCTTTTAGATAACATTCCAATTGTAAAACCTAAGACTGATGTTTGAGGTGTTTTTCAGAACTTGCATTTTGACGGACCAGCTGGCACCACCCAGACCAGCAACTCGTACCAAGAAACTGACCCAACTGTCTTGTGACTCCCACCCAGGAATTGACTCAGTGTAGGGAGACAGCTTTGGCTCCCTATGATTTCATCCAACACAACCAATCAGCATTCCTCATTCCCTGCCCCACTACCCACCAAACTATTCTTGAAAAACCCTATCCTCTGAATTTTCTAGGAGGTGGATTTGAGAATTATTTCCCATACTCTTATTTGGTTGGTCTTGTGATTATTAATCTTTTTCTTTGCTGCACAATCTGCTGTTCTCTGTGCATTAGCTTTTCTGGGCAGTGAGCAAGAATTCAGTTGGGTGATTAAAGGAATTATTTTTAAGTAGGAAACCTCCAACTAAATTGTCTATTCCCTATCCACCAAATATGCCTTGAGGTTGACCTCTTTCAAGTCTTCGCCCTGGCTAGAGTTAGAAATACAAATTATCTATTTATACCCTGCCCTCAGAGCCAAAGCAGGCACTGCCAACTGATTGCCGCAGCACTCTTTTTCATGTCAAAACAGCCAATGCAAGGACTAACATATGCTGGAAAGATTCTTCTGCCCATATCCTCAGTCCTACATCTACCTGCCTGTTCCACTGCCATTCTCTGCCTTCTATGTAAATATCCAAACAACTGCAAGAAAAATGACACACTGAGCTGCTATTGGCCTTTAATGAGTTTTGTAGCCATGAAGAAGCTGGTCTCCAGGCAGTCAATTTGAGAACTCTGCCCTCCTTGTTGGAAGGATCAGGAAGTGGTGGATCGGTTGGGGCCATCCCCAGGATATTGGGCTATGTGCTCCGTCTCAGAGGTGAGGCAGAATAAAGCTGGGCTTGGAGGATTTGTCCTCAGACCCCTCATGAGCGAGAGAAGGCAGCAGCTGTGGTGAAAGAAGTAGGGTGTTCCTCGGGCCCCAAGAAAAGTGCTTGGATGAAGGGCTGTGGCAGTCTCACTGAGATCCTGTCACTGAAGAGGGTGAGGCCTGCCTCGGTGGCCACAGCCTCGGCGAGGGTTAGTAAACCTGCATCCCTCTCATACACCAGTCCTCCCAGGGCTCACCATCTCTGGTGGTGATAGCCTGCGCCTAGCTCGTGCCTCAGCCCAAGCTGCAGGAGTTCCTATCTAGCTTGCGACTCATTCCCAGCAGCAACCCCTGCCCTGCTCAGGTCGCAGTCTCAGTCCTGGTAGTGCTCATTCCCCAGCACCGGCAGCTGCAGCTCACACCTCATCTGCTTCTCAGCCCCAGCGATGGGAGCCTGCTCCCAACTTGCACACCGGCAGCAACAGCCCACGTATGCCTGACACCTCAGTCCCAGCACCACTGCGCCCAGGAGAGCATGCAGTCTGCCAGAGGTTAGGACTGAAAAATCCTAGCACCTTGTTGTAGCCAGTTTGGTCTCAGAAAGGATATAGATCCCAGCACAAGTTCTCTCCCTGAAGCAGTTTTATCTCATGATATCCTGGAAGCTCCCTATGTTAGTTTCATGGCTTGGAGAGTCAAGGGGCTCGCTTGTGACCAGAATTACATGATTCCATGGCTGGGATATGGGCACTGGAAGTCTCTTACTTACCCTTTCCCCACGCTGGGAAGATTCTCCTGGTGCTCCGCCAACCCTGACCAAGCAGGTTGCCTCTCTTCCTTCTACTTCCTTGCTTTTGGTGTCTCCTTTCACTGTTCTTTGACTTCTAGTGTTCTCTCTTAGTTAAGGTATTTGAAGTGTGGTTGTCTAGACACTATTTTGGTTCTTGTAAGTGGAGGAGATGAGCATGATATGCTTCCAGTCTGCCATCTTGAAGCTCCTTCTAAATAATTTTTTTTTTTTTACTTTTCTTATTCCCAATTAATCTAAGAGAAAATTGTTCAGCATTAACCTCTCTGGTAAACAATTTATTCTCTCTTTAGCCCTCACACCTCCACCACAATGATTGTGCCCACAATCTGATATAGGCTTTAGAGGCCTATTCTTATTTTCCCTTTCTATTCAATTTTTAAAGAGGAATTGAAGAAAAAGAGAAAATTAAGAATGAGTCTATACATATGAATTAATTGGAATTTTGATTTAAAAATAGATAAAGCTCCCCAAAAAATAAAGCGCTGGACTCTCACTCCAACATTGACCCCTCTCTTTGCAAAGTGAAGCTGCTTCAGGAAAGACCTCTTGTGGATAGATCTACCACTCAGAGAAGGCAATGCAAGTAAATTCTTTGGACTTTCATTTCATTCAATGCAACTCCCTTTCCTTGATCACAGATAATTAGAGAAGAAGACATTGCCTGATTAACAGGCAGACAAACAATAGGCTGAACAGGGGCCCATAGTCCAATAAGAAGGATGGTGACTTCGTGGTTCAATTAGATTTTCTCTCTTCAAGAGTTTGAATGTAGTTTCATAGTAAAGAGCTAGCAGCTGATACTGAAAAAAATAGAAGCATCACACATAGATAATTCAGATAATATAGGATATGAGGAAGCAGTAGTTTTGTACCAAGAAGGATCCGTGAGTGACTACATTAAGCAGAATGCCTTGCCAACCTGTGTTGGACACGTTTTGTGGATAAGAAATAAACTTTTGTGATGTTTAACCGCAAAGATTTTGAGGTTTTTAGTACAGCATAACTTGACCTGAATGACACAATCCCTTTATTTCCTTTTACTCTCACAGTGGAAATGGCTCTAAAGCTGTCCTCTCCTTGTTGTTCTATCCTTTCTCTCTGTTTACTCTCAAGTGTGATCATCGTTTTGTGTACCTTTCAATACCACTTTTTTAAAGGAGTGATTCCCAGGGAACCCATATCTCCAACTGCCTCCAGCTTCACGTGACTTTCCAGCCATCACCATAAACTCCAAACAATTCAATAATTCAATTCAATGGATGTATGCTGAGTATTCACTAGACATCTGGTTTTGTGCTGAGTGCTGAAGATGCTGAAGTGACTCTGTCCTCATGACACTTATAGCCCACTAGGTAAAACATTAAATTGGTAGTTAAATTAGCTATTTTAATCTGGACTCAACAACTACAAAGCAAACATCATCATATTTCCTACAGAAATTGACACAATTACTAAAAGACCAGATTGCTACCATGGACAGCTCTTTTACCTTCTCCCAGTTTAGCAAGTATAAGAGGCAGCATGGGCTCTTCTCTCATCTTTCCCCAAATCAAAACGGACATGAAGTCCTTTGTCTCCTCTGGGAAATTTTAATAGAGTCCCCCTTTACTATTCTTCCCTCCAACCCAGCTTGAGTCCATCTTCTTTGCACCACACTCCAGATACCCCTTAACCCACTCCTAGTTGGCTTCTCTGTCTCTCATATCTGTCTCAGGTTAAGATATCTAAACCAGTATTTCTAAAGCATCATTCCTTAATATCCCAGTTCCAGAGCACTAAATGATTTGTTGAATGTTTCCAACCCTATTGAATCTCAGCTACTCATTGTGAAAACATGAAAGCATAATCTACCTCAAATATAATTCCCATTACTCTTTCATTAAATCCTTACTAAAATCCCATGAAATTTTAGGATGATTGTCCTCATTTTACAGACAAGGAAATGGAGGCTAGGAGATGCTAATGATGCCCAAAGTTAAATAGTAAGTGGTTTCTAAACCTAGGTCCTAAATCATGCTCCCTTTCATAACTTGGAAGCAGAGGTCATACTTTTTATTTGCTTGTAAACCAACAGTTTTGAGTGCAGTGGTGGATACATGTTATGTTTTCAATAACTATTGATTGATTGGCATACTCTCTCTCATCTATTCTGGTAAAGGAATAAGATATTAGATTTCTGAGATCACCTCTGCAGGGAATACTGTTGCAGAGCAATATATGTTGAGTTATTTCTTCCTGAGAGAAGGAAAAACCCATGAGAGATCAGGAGATAGGTCTGAGCGGTAGCATGAAAGTTTACCAAAAAAAAGGGCAACATAATCATAAAGGAGTCAAAGTGTTAGTTTGTACTCTCAACTTCTTTTTAAATATTAAGAGATTTTATATACCAGATATTGCCTTGGAAAATTCCAGTAAATGGAGCTTAGAAGGGCTGGAGAAAGGGACTAACGGGCACAGAGATGGAGGTGGCAGGAAAGGGAAATGTGGCCCTGGAAATGCCTATAACTCCTAAACTGGTCTGGTTTAGAATGATACTGAGACTGAGATGAGATTAGGAAGTGTTACCATGTGTAGCTCACAAGAATGACCATTTTTCAGGAGTTGGAATGTGATGAGATGAATCTAACACTAAACACAATTATACCTTTCAGTCACTTGGGTCTCACTAGAAACATCAATCAACCTGATATAAGCAAACCAAAAATGCAAATGAGGCCGGGAGTGTGGCTCAAGCCTGTAATTCCAGCACTTTGGGAGGCCAAGACGAGCGAATCACCTGAGGTTAGGAGTTCAAGACCAGCCTGGCTGACATGGTGAAACCCCGTCTCTATTAAAAATACAAAAATCAGGGCGTGATGGCAATCACCTGTAATCCCAGCTACTCAGGAAGCTGAGACAGGGAGAATCACTTGAACTCAGGAGTCAGAGGTTTCAGTGAGCTGAGATCGTGCCATTGCACTCCAGCCTGAAATACAAAGTTAAACTGCGTCTCAAAAAAAAGAAAGAAAGAAAGAAACAAGAAAAAAAAAAGAGAGGAGAGAGATCCAAGATGGCGGATCACTAGCAGCTCAGGATTGCAGCTCCCAGTAAAAGCGCAGAGAGCCAGTGGACGCCACACTTACCGATAAATTTTTGCTGCCCACGGACCAGGACATTCCCAGTGGAGGAGCCCCACAGGTCACCAGCGCGACCCTTTCGGCTGGCGCGGCTGTTTTGCTGACGCCTCGGCTCGGCGGCTCTTGGTGCAGAGTAAACGGGACTGAGTCTCCTTTTGGATGATGTTTGGCGCTCTGGGAAGTCAGAGCAGTCCATCCAGCTGACTGAAAAAGGGACTGAGAAGCCAGACCGGAGACCCCCGGGCAGAAAAGCACCACGAATTTCAACGCTGCTGTTTTAGCTAGCGTTTCGAGTCACACAGTGAAAAGTACATAGATTCCGGAGCTGGGAATTAACAAGCTGGACGTCCACTCAGAGACCTAATTTGAAAGTGGGTGATTACAAAGACGACAGATGGATAAAACCATAAAGATGCCAAGAAGCCACCGTAAAAAAACTGAGAACACTCAAAATCAGAAAGCCTCTCCTACAGAGGACGCTAGTTCCCCATCAGTAACAGAACAAGGCTTGATGGAAAACAAGTGTGAAGAATCATCAGAATTAGGCTTCAGAAGGTGGATAATAAGAAACTTCTGTGAGCTAAAAGAATATGTTCTAAACCAATGCAAAGAAACTAATAACTTTGAAAAAAGGTTTGATGAAATGCTAACGAGAATGGACAATTT
>PVKP010006188.1:0-42328 GCA_004027715.1 Plecturocebus donacophilus
GAGACAGAGTCTCATTCACTCTTTCTTGCCCAGGATAGAATAGTGCAGTGGCGTGATCTCAGCTCACTGCAACTTCTGCCTCCCAGGCTCGAGCTATTTTCCTGCCTCAGCCTCTGGAGTAGCTGGGATTGCAGGTGCGTGCCACCACGCTCAGCTAATTTTTGTATTTTTAGTAGCGATGGGGTTTCGCCACGTTGGCCAGGCTGGTCTTGAACGCCTGACCTCAAATGATCCACTCACTTCAGCTTCCCAAAGTGCTGGGAATACAGGCATGAGCCACCGCACCTGGCCTATATTTACTTTTTCTCTACTTGCTTCTTTCAATTAACAATATATCCTGCAGACCCCAGCATAGCAGAATCTAGAGATCTTCCTACTTTGTTTTGAAAACTGCACACAACTCTGCCAGTCCCTGATTGGTGGACATTTGTGGCCATCACAAATAGTGTTGCTGTGAATACTCCTTTGCATATGTCTTCTGAGGGGGTCTTACCAATTTTTAAATAGGTTCCTGGAAAGAACATTGCAAAATCAAAAGGTGAATGCATCGAGAATTTTGTTAGCCACTGTCAAAGCCCCATTTCACTTTCATAAACCCTCCCCACATGAGATCTCCTGCTTCTCCAAGCCCACCCTCACTGTTTTCTAAACTTTGCAATTTTGATTAATCTGATAGCAAGACTTGGTAACTCAGGATAGTTTTTATTTGCATTTCTTTTCTCTGGCCCACTTTTCTATATAATTGTTGGTCTCTACTTTCAGGTGTTTTTCTTTATTAGAGCTATAGATCCCTCCAGGTGTGAGCTGCTATTTACTGCCAGTTTGCCATCTGTCTTTTTTCTTTGCTTGAGGTGTTTCTTGTCATACAGCTTTTGTCTTTTAAAAATCATATATGATCAAATATATAAATATTTTTCTATATTGCTTCTATATTTTGAGTCATAGGCCAAAAGATGTCCCCTCTCCCAGGTTATGGAAGATAAGTTAACTTCAAAGGGAGTAAGATGCAGAGACGAGGAGCGCCAGAGCCAGACTGTGGGAGGGAGGATGTGGTGACTGCAGGGACATGGGAAGTGGGCACCGCAAGTAGTGACTAAATAACGGGATGCTCTGCCTGGAGAGGGGCTCATGGGTGAGCCATTTCAGCCCCTTGAGGGTCCCTACAGGACTTCCTTTGATCAGGTGTCAAAGAAAGTCCTGTAGGGACCCTCAGGGGGCTGAAATGATGCTAAAGACAGTGCCCAAGGAAAACACACTCATTAGTAGGGAGCAGAGACAGCCCCAGGTTACACTAGAGCCGCAGTGTGGCTGCTTCCTCTCCCCAGACCAAAAAGTGGAAGAGCAAAGCCCACTCTCTTCCTCGCCCTGAGTGCTGGAGACTCAGGTCAGACCTGTGATCGGGGAGGAGAGTTTTGAATCAGATATGAGACTGACATGCTACTTCGAAGCTAACAGAATTTTTGTAACAGGAAGTGACCTTTAAATTATAGAATCTGCCCAAGATGTTATAAATGGAGGCATGACCCAGCTGGAGAAAGATTTGATGTCATGTAACTTGGGGTAGTGATTAGAAAGCTCAAAGTCATTTTATGATTGTGTTCTGGTTACACATACTTCATGTTATTTAATCCATAAAATAAGGTAGATATTACTGTGAAAATTTTATAGGGGAGAAACTGAGGCTCAAAGAGGTTAAGTGACTTTCCCAAGTTCCCCTCCTAGATTCCAAAGCCCATGCTGATGTCACTTCACAATGGCCTCAGCTGGCATATTGAACCTGGTCTGCAGGGCAAATTTTACTTCCAATGGTCCTCTGTTGAATAATTATGGTTAAATTCAAGAACATTAAAAATTAGCCAGACACGGTGACATGCGCCTGTAATCCCAGCAACTCAGGAGGCAGGAGAATCACTTAAACCTGGGAAGCGGAGGTTGCAGTGATCAGAGATTGCACCACTGCACTCCAGCCTGGGCAACAAGAATGAAACTGTGTGAAAGAAAGAGAGAGAGAGAGAGAGAGAAAGGAAGGAAGGAAGGAAGGAAGGAAGGAAAGAGAAAGAAAGAAAGGAAAGAAAAGAAAAAAGGAAGGAAGGAAAAGAAAGAAAGAAAGAAAGAAAAAGAAAGAGAGAAGAAAGAAAGAAAGAACATTATCATCTCAAATGGATTATTGGAAAGGAGATACCATACACTCAACGAAACTTTCCCCAAATATAGAACAGGCGTATGAAGGAGATCTGAAAAATCAAAGTGGTGTATTCTCTGCTTTTAAAGAATAAAACAAATGTAAAAATCATTTCCTGTGGCTCCACAATACAAAACCTAAATTTGGAAGGGTCTGCTCCAGAGTTTATCTATTTGGAAAAATAGGTAGCTAATGCCTGTGGCAAGTATTACACGGGCAGGTATATATCTTCACATCTTGAAACACAATTGGATTAGTCTCTTGATGTCTGAACACCAGATATCATTCCCAGAGCTAAAACAATTACCATAGAACACATGCCTTAAACCCAAAGTGCCACATCTTCAACTGAGCCAAAAAGGCACCACCTCAGAGAAGACGGAAAAACACAGAACATAAAGGTCTGAGTGTACAGATGCTCCTCACCTGACGATGATGGGGCTGCATGCCATCCAATAAGCCCACTGTAAGTGGAAAATATCATTAAGTTGAAAAAGCACTTCATACACCTATCCTACTTATCATAGCTCAGCTTAGCCTACCCTCAACATGCTCAGAACATGTACATTAGCCTACAGCTGGGCAAACTCACTAACACAAAGCCTGTTTTATAGTAAAGTGCTGGATATCTTCTGCAAGAGTATTGTGCCACATATCACTAGCCCAGGACAAGATCAAAATTCAAAATCCAAATGAAGTATGGTTTCTACTGAATGCATACCGCTTTCGCACCACTGGAAAGTGGAACCATTGTTAAGTCAGGATCATTTGTAATTCAATGAGTTTCTTCCAAGAACTCTATGTTGTATAGACATTCTACAAATAGCCCAATATCTCAGTCAGCAAGTACCTTTTGTGTGCCTGTCGGTACTGAGCATGGTGCTAAGTACTGACAGAGACCAAAAGAGACAATGATACAGTAAATGATATTAGGGACTTTAAAATAATTTATGATATATAATGACAACACAGAAGTTAGGGGTGAAACCCTTAAATGCGAAATAGAGCTAGCTAGAGTGAAGGAGCGTATGCTGTAAGTGGAGTGCCTTAAAGTAAGGACACAACTTTTTCTCCTTCCTGCTGGCTCAGGTATGTATGTGATGGTAAGAGCTGATATAATTACTCTGGACGCAGAGAGAACTCTATTTTGAGCATGGCAGGTCCACCCAACCATCCCTGGACTGCCTTCCTCCTCACAAATAGGTGAAAGCGAAACAATCTTCTAACTTCTTTAACACACTGCATTTTGGGGAGTCCTTATTCCAGCCAACTGAACTATCCTATTAATACAGGTGCTTAATGGGGAAAGAAAGAGGGGTTCATTAGTAACAAAAAAAGGCCTTATTCTGGAAAAGGTTAATGTTGAGTGGAAGTAATAAAATTGTGTGAAAATAAAAAAATTTGAAATATACGCTATAATAGAACCATGATGTGCATGTGCTGACCCATTTTAGCAATTTGGCATTTATTTCTCTATTCGAGAAGCCTAGATGTAAACCAAGGTCCCACATGGCCCAGTGTCATCTGAGCATTAGATTTAAAGAAACACTTTGGACCGGGCATATTTTAAAAGTAATTTCAGCTTTCCCTTGCTTCCTCCAAAAAGAAAATATTTCAAGTGACACAACTTATTCTGCACAACAGCAATTTTATAAATTTCCTTTCTTCTGCAGTTTTCCTGACCCCTGAATACCTGAAGCTGCCCCATGGTTTCTCACTCCCTAAGTATTTCACCGTCATGTCCTATGACTGGCTCTCTCGGAAACCAGGCCTAGTGGGCTCTTCTCTCTCCTCCTCCTTCTGTGTCTCATAGTCCTGCCTACAGTTGGTACTTCGACTTCCTCTTCTCTAATTGAACTCTGTCAGGAAGCTTTGGATGGTGAAAAGCTCAGGAAGAGCCAGCAGGATAATTCTTTATAGGCAAGATTCTCTACTTCTTTACACTAGCTCGTGAGAATCTGCAGATAGTTTTGCAGAGGAGTCTCTTTACGGTATTTATATTCTAAAGGGAAGTCAACACGTACAGAAACCTTTTTAAGGTCAACAATTAGGCCTGGTGCAGTGGCTCACGCCTGTAATCCCAGCACTTTGGGAAGTCGAGGTGGGTGGATCATGAGGTCAGGAGTTCGAGACCAGCCTGGCCAATATGGTGAGACTCCCGTCTGTACTAAAAATACAAAGATTAGCTGGGCGTGATGGCACAACTGTAGTCTCAGTTGCTCGGGAGGCGGATGCAGGACAAACATTTGAACCCTGGAGGCAGAGATTGCAGTGAACTGAGATCAGGCCACTGCACTCTGGCCTGGGCAACAGAGCAAGACTTCATTTCCAAAAAAGAAAAAAAAAGAAAAAAAAAGTCAACAGTGAAAGTATCGTGATCATGAATTAGAAAAGAGAGCACTCATGGAGGACAGGAACCTGTGCTCATGAGAACTGAGTGAACAGAGATTACTGCTGGGTCTGCAGTGGTCAAAGTCACAGCACAGTCACTATTGGCCTAAGTGGCTCTGTTTACTCTAATTCTGTCCTTCTTGATAGGTGTCCACCATTGGATACCTCTACCTTGACCCAATTACCAGTCATTAGCCAAATGACATTGTCTCTTTAGTCATATTGAAAACGGCCTTGCTAATCCGTGCTTCCATGTTCACTGCAGTGTTATTCACAATGGTCAAGAAAGGAAATGACCGAAGAGTCCATTGACAGGTATTTTAGTAAAGAAATTGTGATTAGATATATAATCATACCACATATATATACATATGCACCATATATACACACACACCACACACACAATGGAACACCAAGGAGATCCTACCATTTGTGACAACATGGATGAACCTGGAGGACCTCATGCTAAGTGAAACAAGCGAGGCACAAGAACACAAGAAGGAAAACACTGCACGATCTCACTGATATGTGGAATCTGTAAAAGCTGAAAGCACAGGAGCAGAGAGTAGAAGCGTGTTACCAGGCCATCAGCAGAGGCAGGCAGGGCTTCAGACTTTCTGGGTCCAGGCTTGCACACGGAGGCCTGACAGCATTAGCATATTAAAAGACACTCCCACCAGTGCCACGACAGTTTACGAATGCCATGGTAATGTTATCCTATATGGTATAAAAAGGGAAGAAACTCTCAGTTCTGGGAAGTCCCCGCCCTTTTCCCAGAAAACTCATGAATAATCCACCCCTTGTTTAGCATATAATCAAGAAATAACTATAAGTATACTCAAGTGAGCAGCCCATGCTGCTGCTGTCTGCCTATGGAGTAGCCATTCTTCTTTTTTTTTTTTTTTGAGACAGAGCATTGCTCTGTCACCCAGGCTGAAGTGCAGTGATGTGATCTCCGCTCACTGCAGCCTCTGCCTCTTGATTTAATGACTATGAAACAAACCACATGCATACACACACCCCAACACACTGAAGAAAGAAAAGACTAGAACTAAGATACTATGGTTTTCTCTGGGTTGTAGAATTATAAACAATTTTTAATTATTTCTTTTTACTTGTATACATCTCCAACTTTTGTGCAGTGGAATCTTTTTTTCTCCTAATTACTGGTACCATTCCATATTATTTCAGTTAGAGCAACTGTTGTTCACTGTGCTTTGAAAGAGGAGGGCATTGAGGACCATGGGTCTCCATGGAAGTCAGTATGCCACAGTTTGCAGGGGACAAACCAGGTGGAGGAAGGGAGAAGCCACCCCAGATATGTTCAGTAAGGATTTGAGGAACATGTGCTAATATTTAACTTGGGGCCTAGAATGAACACTTCTACCATTGCCTTGGGGGTTCTTTATCCAGGCTTATAGTCATTTTCTCATATGAAATCTTTTAAAAGAAAAATTACGTTAAGATGATTGTAAAGATTTCAAGCCACCATCTGTGTGGGCTGTTTATTTTCTCACCTGAAGTGATAATTGCCTCTTTGTGACATCATAATTGCTTGCTGGAGAACTGATTATCATGTCACCAACAGAAGATTAAACCTTCAGGTAAGGGGAAGCTGCAGGAGCAGATGAGCCCCCAGGAAACAAGGATTCAATTTTCATGCAAATGTCAAAGCTAATAAAGGCAAACGAAGGAAACGTTGGCCATTTAACTTTCATAGCATGTCTGTTACTCTCACCAAATGGGTTCACAATATTTTCTATGAGCTGCAAGTGTGCCTTTAATTTTCTCCAACCTAACCTGGACATACTCTCTGCTGATTAATTCCATGATGAAAAACACACATCACATTTCTTTTCTGCTGGGTGGGCCAAGGACAGACTGGTGCTAGATGCGAGTGGGGGACGGGTAAGTAGTGTGAAGCAAGCTTGAGGAAGCTGTGAATCTTTGATTCACATTCACTGTTTAAACATAAAATACAGCCAGCTATATTTAATTGAACTAATGTTTTTCCTAGACAGAAAGAGAGCTTAAAATGTTTCCCTGCTGAAAGCAATTTTACTAATTTTGTTTATTTTTTGTATTATGAAGTACACCACTTACTTTCTCCCTCCTTGGCATTTATTTATTGTTAAAATCATTGTATATAAGGTAAAACCTCAAATAATAAAAGACCCAAGGGGTAGGCTACAGATTATAATTAACAAAATATGCTGGTTAACTGAAGATTAAAATGGAAAGAAAGACTCTTGTTTTATCTTTATCTTGAAAATAAAACCATTTACAAATGCAGGTTCTGGATAGATGGGCTGAGTTAAATTTTGAAGTTGAAATTTTTTGTTGAAAATTTTGAAGTTGAAAATTTTGAGTTGAAATTTTTTTTTTTTTTGCATCTGTCCTCTAGATTAGACCTAAGGCATTGTTTTCCACTTAAAAGGTCAGACCTTAACAACTGCAGGAAAAGCCTGTGGATTGCAACTATTACCTCACCATGGAAGGAGCGGGATCAAATGACGCTGGGGTATGCCAAGCTTTCATTTTTGAGATCCTAGGTTTCCTGTTAATCGCATTTTCTTCCCTCAATCTTTTGAGCTGCTTCACAAGGTAATTTCACTGTTGCCCTTTCTATAACCCCTAACTCAAAATAGGCTAGATTCATGATGTGGTAACAAACAACTCCAAATCTCAATGGCCTAGCACTAAAAGCTTATTTCTTGCTTCCCCAAAGCTCTTTATCCTCCACAGGCAACTGTTGACTATATGAGTCTTCAGGATCCAGACTTTCATCAAATCCGTAGCTCTGCCATCTTTATATGACGAGACCACTACCCTTGACACCAAATAGAAGGCAAGAGATTGAAGAACTGCACATGGGCTCCCCACTGCCATGGCTGGGAAGTGATCCACTCACTCCTCCTGCTCATGTTGTAGGCCTTTTCCTTAGTTCAGCTAAAGATGGGGTCCTTGTCAAACGACCATGAAAAATTAGGCTCGCGGACAATTTGAAGGGTGAGAAAAATGGGATTTAATGGGCAAAAAGGTTAAAAAGGGAAACAGGAACTCTCAGCAGAGCAAGAGTCCTGCTAGTACCTGCTTTCTGCCTTGCAGATTAAATTCCAGGATCCCTCCAGGAAAAGGAGAGGCCAGACTCCTCTCCACTGCAAATGGTGGAACTTCTGTGGCTCCGCCTCAGTGCACCCTCCTCCCAATGTGCAGGCCACCTGGAGTTTTTCCAGGAAGCCCTTTACACTTGGGTGTCTCATTCACACATTTTTGGCCCTATCTAGTCATGTGGTCCCAGTCAGCTACAAGGGACGAGTAAGTGTCGTTTTACATGTTCCCATCAAGGAAGAACATAAAACAGACTTGGTGAACATATAGCACTGTCTCTTCTATATCAGCCTTTTTAAATACTAAGTGAAAAGAAGAAATGCTTTTTTATTGAGAGGTCTGGGACCTTATAAACAGATGCACTCTATAGAACAAAGGGCAAGGTGTGGTCTTCAGACAACCTGTCTAAAGTCATGTGTTTGCACCCCAGATCTACACAACCTGAACCTCTGGTGTAGGAGCTCAGTAATCTGCATTTTACTAACCTCTCCCTGTAAGTCTTCTGTATTAAACTTTAAGAAACAAATCACATGCTCCTGGAAAAAAAGCCAGAGGGGAGCAGGCAGAATTCCACTGCCAAAGAAGTTAAAAAACACTGAATTCTGTGTTGGCCACTTGGTTATTCACAACATACTTTGGTATGTAAAAGACTCTGACTAAGAGCCTTTAGAGGGTCTTCCAATAATCATGGCAGCATGAAGAGGTCAGCAATCTCTGTCTGGAAAAATGCATATAATACTGCACAGGATTGTCTAAAATAACAACCTCAGGGTACTAAAAGTCAAACAAAGGTAGACAAAGAATGAAGACTCATTTTTTTTTCTTTGAGACAGAATTTTACTCTGTCACCAGGCTAGATGGCAGTGGCATGGCCTTGGCTCACTGCAACCTCTGCCTTCTGGGTTCAAGCAATTCTCCTGCCTCAGTCTCCTGGGTAGTCGGGATTACAGGTACACACCCACGCCCAGCTAATTTTTTGTTTTTTAGTAGAGAGGGAGTTTCTCCATGTTGGCCAGGTTGGTCCCGAACTCCTGACCTCAAATGATCCACCTGCCTCATCCTCCCAAAGTGCTGGGATTACAGGTGTGATCCACCATGCCTGGCCTGAAGACACATTCTTAATAAAAGCACTAGAGTTTGTGTGAGAGTCTGTGGCCTTGTTGCCTGGGGCTGCTTCCCTACCCTCTTGTCCATAGCTTTGCTAGCAAAAGTGGCTGCAAAAATCAGCAGCTTTGTTGCCAGAATAAATACTACTTCTGGGAGCTAGAGTTGGGGTGAAAACTGCCTATGATTTTGTTGGCAAAGAGTGATGAACTTGATTGAGAAAGAAGAAGGTGACAAAGACTCTCTCAACAAACTTTAGTCAACTCCTCTATGCCTCATCTAGCCCTCATTGTTGTTCCTTCTTCTCCTGCCTGCACAACTCAATTTTAGTGAGAAGCCTGCTAAATCAGTTTAGCAAAAATTCCCCACCTCAGTCTCTGATCACTCTCAATATCTGATCAAATTCCTCAAACTGAGGTTGAGTCTGGAGAATAGAGTCTGGAGACAGGGAACCTAAGGCTGTTTCATGCCAACTTCCAAGGACTAAATTGAAAGGAAACCCCCTAGCTTTCCATACCTAAGTAACAAAAGGAGCAGCGGCTACTTCCTTTGACGTTTTCTGTGGGGCAGGTGGGAAACCGTCAGTCACACTTCAGACTGATTGTGGGTGGAGTCTTTGTTTGCAACTTTGTACCTTCACCCTAGCCTCTGATTGGTTGCTTTTTGCAGCTGATCAGACTGATTGCAGGCTACCACTTCACTTACATGAAGTGAACAAGAAGTGGCCAATGGGAAACTTCTAATGGGTGTTTGGATCCAAGAAGATTCTGTATCCAGGCCCTTGAGCCACTGCTTGGGTCTGCTCCCACACTGTGTAGTGTACTTTCATTTTCAATAAATCCCTGCTTTCATTCTTTTGTTGCTTAATTCTTTCATTTCTTTGCTGGGTGTTTTGTCCAATTCTTTGTTAAAAATGTCAAGAACCTGGACAAGTTTCAGTCATAACCCTCTACCAGTGACAATCCTTGTTAAAATGCCAAGAACCTGGATAAATTTCAGTCACAACTCTCAACCAGTGACAATCCTATGTCATTTCGATGTCTGATCCCTTTGGCCTGCTGTATTAGTCTGTTCTCACACTGCTAATAAAGACATATCCAAAACTGGGTAATTTATAAAGGAAAGGGCTTTAACTGATTCACAGTTCCACATGGCTGGGGAGGTCTCACAATCATGGTGGAAGCAAATGAGGAGCAAAGGTACATCTTACATGGTGGCAGGCAAAAGAGTTTGTCCAGAAGAACTCCCCTTTATGAAACCATCAAATCTTGTGAGATTTATTCACTTTCATGAGAACAACAAGGGAAAGACCTGCTCTCATGATTCAATTACCTCCCACTGGCTCCTTCTTACAACACATGGGAATTATGAAAACTACAACTCAAGATGAGATTTGGGTGGTGACACAGCCAAACCATATCATTCCGCCCCTGCCCCCTCCCAGATTTCATGTCCTCACATTTCAAAACCAATCATGCCTCCCCAGCAGTCCCCCAAAGTCTCAACTCATTTTAGCATTAACTCCAAAGTCCACAATCCAAATTCTCATCTGAGACACGGCACGTCCCTTCCATCTATGGGCCTGTAAAATGAAAAAACAAGTTAGTTACTTCCTAGATACAATGAGGGTACAGGCATCGGGTAAATAGACCCATTCCAAATGGGATAAAGTGGCCAAAATGAAGGGCCCTATGCAAGTCTGAAATCCAGCAGGGCAGCCAAATCTTAAAGCTCTGAAATGACCTCCTTTGACTCCATGTCTCACCCCAGGTCATGCTGATACAAGAGATGGGCTCCCTTGGCCTCAGGGAGCTCTGCCCCTCTGGCTTTGCATGGTACACCCTTCCTCCAGGCTGCTTTCACCAGCTGGTATTGAGTCTCTGCAGCTTTTCTAGGTGCTTGGTAAAAGCTGTTGGTGAATCTATCATACTTGGGTCTGGAGGATGATGGTTCTCTTCTCATAGCTCCACTAGACAGTGCTCCAGTAGGGACTCTGTGTGGGGGCTTCAACCCCACATTTCCCTTCTGCACTGCCCTAGCAGAGGGTCTCCATGAGGGCCCCACCCCTGCAGCAAACTTCTGCCTGGACATTCAGGTGTTTCTATACAGCCTCTGAAATCTAGGCAGAGGTTCCAAAACCTCAATTCTTGACTTATGTGCACCCACAGGATCAATACTGTGTGGAAGCTGCCAAGGCCTGGGGCTTGTGAAGCCAAAGCAGCCACAGTCTGAGCTATACCTTGGCCCCTTTTGGTCATGGCTGGAGCAGCTGAGACACAGGGCACTAAGTCCCTAGGTGACACACATCGGGGGGCCTGGGTCTGGCCCACAAAACCATTTTTTCCTCCTAGGCCTCTAGACCTTTGATGAGAGGGCCAGCACAAAGGTATCTGACACGTCCTGGAGACACTTTCCCCATTGTCTTAGTGATTAACATTCGATTCCTTGTTACTTGTGGAAATTTCTGCAGCAGGCTTGAATTTCTCCCTAGAAAATGAGATTTTCTTTTCTATTGCACTGTCAGGCTGCAAATTTTCCAAACTCTTATGTTCTACTTCTCTTGAACACTTTACTGCTTAGAAATTTTTTTCCACTAGATACCCTAAATCATCTCTCTCATGTTCAAAGTTCCACAGATCTATAGGGAAGGGGCAAAATGCCTCCTGTCTCTTTGCTAAAGCACAGCAAGAGTGGACTTTACTTCAGTTCTCAACAAGTTTCTCATCTCCATCTGTGACCACCTCAGCCTGGATCTTATTGTCCATGTCACTAATAGGATTTTCAGCAAAACTATTCAACAAGTCTCTAGGAAGTTTCAAATTTTCCCACATCTCCCCATCTTTTTCTGAGCCTTCCAAACTGTTCCAAGCTCTATCTGTTATCCAGTCCCAAAATCACTTCCACATTTTTGTGTATCTTTACAGCAGCACCCCACTGTACCGGTACCAATTTACTGTATTAGTCTGTTCTCACACTACTAATAAAGACATATCCGAGACTGGGTAATTTAGGAAAGAGGTTTAATTGACTCACAGTTGCACATGACTGGGGAGGCCGCACAATCATGGTGGAAGCAAAGGAGGAGCAAAAGCACGTCTTACTATGGCAACAGGCAAGAGAGTGTGTGCATTGGAAACTGACCTTTATAAAACCACCAGATCTCATTAGACTTATTCAGTATCATGAGAACAGCACAGGAAAGACTCACCCCCATGATTCAATTTTCTCCCACCAGGTTCCTTCCACAACAAGTGGGAATTATGGGATCTGCAATTCAAGATGAGATTTCGGTAAGGACACAGCCAAACCATATAACCTACCTTTAGCAAGAAACTTTTAGGTTAGTTTAGTAAGAATTTTCACTATCTTGATGTCTCTTCTTAGCAATTTTTCATCAACCATATCCGTACAACATCCTCCACCTTGGCTACAAATTCTCAATTGTCTTTGCTGTATTTAAAATTGACCATATTCTATACCGAGGTCTCTTTTCCCCTACTGCAACAGTAGGATAACAGATAGAGCTTGGAACAGTTTGGAAGGCTCAGAAAAAGATGGGGAGATGTGGGAAAATTTGAAACTTCCTAGAGACTTGTTGAATAGTTTTGCTGAATAAAATCTGAATAAAATCTGTTTTACTGCTTCAGTTAATGTCCAGCTCTGGTTTCTTTTACAAAGGAAAGCCAGCAGTTTCACTAGCCTGAGACTGGGGAACTGATTAAAGCAAGCAGTGAGCCAACTAGCAATTTAACAAGAAAGTCTTAGAAATAAGAGAGCCATGGAAGAACTAAGATAAGCCCTTTACATGGCCCTGGGCAACTGCAAAACTATTCAGCATGGAGGAGAGAGACTCCAGAAATCTCGACAAAAAGTGAAAGCCTAGGAACACTTAAGATATGGCCACAAATTATGGTTCATTCTTCAATCTACACACAGATCCCTCAGCAGAGGGTGTAAGCCTCATAAACTCAAAGTGTTTGAGTACCATTTACAACACTGGCTGACTATAGAGCTATGCAGATATGGGGCAGCCCTTACATAAAGTCAAAAAATATGAAGCATAAAAACATTAGCAGACCCGTATCTGGCACATCATAGGGGAGACAGACTTCAGAGTTTAAATCCAAGCAATGATGAACAACAGCAATTGTAAGAAAAATAAAACAAAATCTACAGTTGCTACAATATATTATACAAAACATCCAATTTTAGTTTAAAAATTACTAGACTGGAAAGGAAAAGCCCAAAAGTGTGTGACTCATATTCAGGAAGAAAAAGTAATCAAAAACACTGACTCTGGATGAGCATAGATTTTGGATTTAATAGACAAAGGTTTCAAAGTATCTTTTATATACGTATTCAAAGAATTAAAGGAAAATATCACAACAACTCAACAGAGAGTCTCTATAGTGAAATAGAAACTATAAACAAAAGTTAATTCTAATGTTGAAAATAATAACTAAAATTTAAAAAAAACCACTTAGATGGACTCAACTGCAAATTGCAGATAACAAAAGAATAAATCAGTAAATTTAAAGATTGATCAATAGAAACTACCCTGTCTGAAGAACAGAGAGAAAAAATATTGAAGAAGAATAAACAGAGCCTCAGATATCTATAGGAAAATGTCAAGTATACTAGGAGAAAAAAGCAGAAAAATATTTGAAAAAATAATTAGTTAAAACTTCACAATTTGATGATAAACATTATAGATTCAAGATGCTCAAGAATCCTTAGGTTGGAAAAACATTGAGATCCCCAGCTACACAGATAGTCATATAGTTGTAAGCAAAAAAAAAAAAAAAAAAAAAAAGAGAGAAACTGTTGAAAGCAGCAAAAGAAAATGACTCCTCGCATATAGTGGACAATCAATAAGACTAATAATTGTTTTCTCATTAGAAACAATGAGGCCAGAAGGCCATGAATTTGCATATCCACGCTAAAACTCATCTGTCAACCAAGAATTCTACATCCAGTGTGATTCTTCTTCAAACATGAAAGTGAAAGTGAGGCATTCCCAGATAAACAAAAGCTGAAGTAACTCTTGCTAGCAGACTTGCTCTTTAAGAAATATGAAAGGAAGTTCTTCATGATAAAATCAATTAGATCCATAGGAATGCATAAAGAAAACAAGAATGGTAAAAAGATGGCCAAATATAAGACTTTACTTTTTTATTTCTTTGATAATTGTAAGATTATTTAAAGCAATAATTCTAACATTTTATTCCTGAGTTTACAACATACATAAATAAATCTTTATGATGATTACAGTACAAAAAATAGAGAAAATTGAGTTACACTGGAGCAAAGTTCCTATATATTATTGAAATTGAATCAGTAGTAACCTGAAGAAGATTGTGATACATTGAAGATGCAAATTGTAATTTTAAGTACAGTGACCATAAAGAAATAAAGAACCAAAAACATAGCTAAAAATAAAATAATTAAAATGAACACCTAAAAATATTTAACATAAAAGAAGACAATAAAAAGAAACAGATGTTCTGTACTACCTTTGCAACTTTTCTGTAAATTTCAAACTATTCTCACACACATAAAAGTTTATTTTAATAGAGGAGCAGAGAAGCAAAACTGACATGAGCTATATGGAGAACAAATAAAATAATAAGAGTAAATTCTACCTCATCATTAAAATATTTACTGTGCATAGACTAAGCACTCTTATCAAAAGGCGAAGATTGTCAGAATGAATAAACAATGAAGATCCAATGATATGCTGTCTTCAAGAGGCACATTTAATATTTAAACACAGGATAGAAAAAGGTATCCCATGGAAACAGTCATCATCAGAGAGCTGAAATGGCTATATTAATATTATACAAAATTGAATTCAAGAAAAGGCATATTTTTAGAAGAAAAAAGGAACATTTCATCATGATAAAAGAGTCAAGGCATCCAAAAGAAATAACAATGACCAATGTGTATGCACTTGACAACAGAGTCCAAAATTATATGACGCAAAATCTAAATAACTGAAGAAAGAATAAATTCAGCACTTATATTGGAGATTTTAATACTCCTCTCCCAATAATTGATAAAACATTTAAACAGAAAAATAAGTAAATATATAACAAAACTGAAAAACAAACTGACCAACTGGCACATTACACTGCTCCACTGAACAGAAGAGTATACACATGCTTCTCAAATGCACATGGGGTTAACTAGGAGTTGGCAGATTTTTTTTTTTTTTTTTTTTTTTTAGTAAAGGACCAAATAGTAAATACTATGGGCTCTGCAGGCCATGAATGGTCTCTAACACATATTCGTCTTTGTGTTTTTTATTTGCTTGTTTGTTTGTTTTTACAACTCTTTAAAAATGTAAAAACAATTTTAACTCCCAGGCTTCAAGCCAGATTAGGCTCATGGGTCATAGTTAACTAACTCTGAGCTAATCTGAGCAACAAAAAGAAAGAAGACATGAATTGACCAAATCAAGAATGAAAGAGGAAACATCACTACAGACCTTATGGTAATTAAAAAGATTAGAAGAGATAAGTATGAATAACTTGATGTTAACATATTAGACCATTTTTATAAAAAAAGAAAAGTTCCTAGAAAGACACAAATCTTACAAAATTTTTAAAAATTATTAGATTTCTTCTATGATTTGAGTTAAAAATTTTAAATCGTCTGCAAAAAGAGTTCAAGTCCAGATGGCTTCACTGGTGAATTCTACTAAACATTTAAGGAAGAGATAATACCAATCCTACATAAACTCTCTCAGAAAATAGAGAAGGAGGGAATGTTTCCCGGCTCATTTTATGATGACCGTATTATCTCATACTAAAGCTAGACAAAGATATAACAAGGAAAGACAACTACATATTCTGTTCCTCATGGACATAGATGCAAAATTATTTTTAAAATTTAGTAAACTGAATCCAGCAGCATAGTAAAAGGATTATATACAGCAATTAAGTGGATTTGATCCCAGAAATGCAAGGTTTATTTAACATTTGAAAATCACTTAATTAATGTACCACATTAATAGAAAAAAGAAAAGAAAATGTGTGATCAAAATAGGTGTAGAAAAATCCTCTAACAAAATTTAGTATTCATGATAAAAAAAAAAAAACCTCCCACCAAACCAGCAGTAGAAGAGAATCTCTCTTTTTTTTTTCTGTTGCCAGGCTGGAGTGCAGTGATGCCATCTCGGCTCACTGCAACCTCTAACTCCTGGGTTCAGGCCATTCTCCTGATTCAGCCTCCCGAGTACCTGGGACTACAGGGGTGTGCCACCACGCCCAGCTAATTTTTGTGTTTTTAGTAGAAATGAGGTTTCACCATGTTGGCCAAATGGCCTCATCTCCTGACCTCATGATCCACCCACCTCAGCCTCCCAGAGTGCTAGGATTACAGGCCTGAGCCACTGTGCCCAGCCAAGAATGTCTTTAACCAAGTAAAGAACATCTTCAAAAGGCCACAGCTAACAACAAACTTCATAGGGAAAGACGGACTTAATCTCTAAGATAGGAACAAGGCAAAAATGTCCACCACTACTTCTATTGAACATTGTATTGAAAATTCAAGGCGAGATTTGGGTCTTTTCCTAAGTCGGCACTCACCAAGGAGAAAGACATGTTCAGTTCGAGCGCCAAGATCGTGAAGCCCAAGGGCCAGAAGCCAGACGAGTTGGAGTCGGGCACCTCCCAGGCTCTTCTGGAGCTGGAGATGAACTCGGACCTCAATGCTCAGCCCAGGGAGCTGAATATTACGGCAGCCAAGGAAATTGAAGTTGGTGGTGGCCGGAAAGCTATGGCAATCTTTGTTCCTGTTCCTCAACTAAAATCTTTCCAGAAAATCCAGTCTGGCTAGTACGCGAATTGGAGAAAAAGTTCAGTGTGAAGCATGTTGTCTTTATTGCTCAGAGGAGAATTCTGCCTAAGCCAACTCGAAAAAGCCGTACAAAAAATAAGCAATAGCGTCCCAGGAGCCGTTCACTGACAACCGTGCAAGATGCAATCCTTGAGGAACTGGTCTTCCCGAGCAAAATTGTGGGCAGGAGAATCCACGTGAAACTGGTTGGCAGCCAGCTTATAAAGGTTCATTTGGACAAAGCACAGCAGAACAATGTGGAACACAAGGTTGAACCTTTTTCTGGTATCTATAAGAAGCTTATGGACAAGGATGTTAATTTTGAATTCCCAGAGTTTCAATTGTAAACAGAATCACTAAATAAAAAATATATTCACAGTTAAAAAAAAAATTCAAGGCAAGACAATTAAGCAAGAAAAAGAAATAAAAGATATCCAGATTCGAAAGGAAGAGAAGTAAAACTATCACTATTTTCAGATGACTTTATCTTGTTTATAGAATTTTTTAAGGAAATGACTAATAAATTATTAGAGCTAATAAGCAACTTCAGCAAGACTGCCGGATAGATCTATCTATAAAATTTAATAGTATTTCTATGTACTAACAATTAACAATTTCAAAATAAAATTAAGAAAGCAATTTTATTTACAACATCAAAAAGAATAAAATACTTAACAATAAATTTAAAGAAAAAAGGGTAACACTTGTACACTGAAAACTATGAAACAGTGTTGAAAGAAACTAAAGAAGACCTAAATAAATGGAAGGACACTACACCTCATGTTCATGGACTGGAAGGTTTACTATTGTGGAGATGGCAGTACTCCCCCAAATTAATCTATAGATTCTATACAAGCTCTATCAAAATCTCAGTTGTTGACCAGGTGCAGTGGTTCTCTCCTGTAATCCCAGCCCTTTGAGAGGCCAAGGCAGGTGGATCACCTGAGGTCAGGTGTTCAAGACCAGCCTGGCCAACATGGTGAAACTCTGTCTCTACTAAAAATAAAACAAAAAATTTAGCCAGGTGTGGTGGTGGATGCCTGTAATACCAGCTACTTGGAGGCTGAGGCAAGAGAATCACTTGAGCCTGGGAGGTGGAGGTTGCAGTGAGCCAAGATCGTACTATTGCACTCCAGCCTGGGCAACAAGAGCAAAATTCCATCTCAAAAAAAAAAAAAGAAGAAGAAAAAAAATCTCAGTTGTCTTATTTGCAGAAATTGGCAAGCTGGTTCTAAAATTCATGTGGAAATTCAGGGATCCTGTATAAGCAACAGAATTTTGAAAAAGGAGAAAAATGTTGGAGGACTCATGACAACTGTAAAACCTATTACAAAACTGTCATAATCAATATTGTATACGTACTAGCAGAAACATAGATCAATGGAATAGAATGTGGAATCTGGAAATAAACCTGCACGTTTGTGGTTGATTGATTTTCAACAAGTCTGCTAAGGCAGTTTAATAAAGAAAGCATAATATTTTCAGCAAATGGTAGAGGGACAGCGGGATCTCCACATACCAGCAAATGAAGTTGGTCCCCTTCTTCACTTCATACACAAAAAAGACTCAAAATGGATTGTTAATCTAAATGCAAAAGTTAAAACTACAAAACCCTTAGGAGAAAATATAAGAGCAAATCTTCATGACCTTGTGATAGGCAAAGCCTTCTTAGATATGATACCAAAAAGATGAGTGACAAATGAATACCACTGAGAAAGTAAAAGGACAACACACAGAATAGGAGAAAAAATAGAAAATATAACAGAAAAAATAGGTAAAAGAAAAATAACTATTTTTTTTAAAGGATAAAGAATTGAGATAGACATTTCCCCAGAAAAGGTACACAAACAGCTGATACACACAAGCAAAGAGACTGAACATCATTAGCCTTCAGGGACCTACAAATCTAAACACATGTAAATACTACTTTGTACATGCTACAATGGCTATGTTCAAAAAGACAGATGTAACCAGTGTTGGCAAGGCTGTGGAGAAATCGTAGCACTCGTACACTGCTGATGGGAATATAAAACAGTAGAGTCACTTTGGAAAACAATCTAGTAGTTAAACATGGAGTCACCACATGACCCCCAGCAAGTTCACTATCTGAATTCTTCCTACTCCCTAAATATACATGAAAGAAATGAAAACATATGTCAACACAGAAACTCATACATGAATATTTCTAGAAGCATTAATTATAACAAAGAGTGGAAACAACCCAAATGTTCATCAATTGATGAATGGTTAAGTAAAATGAGGCATATCTACACAATGGAATATTATTCAGCAGTAAAAAGAAGCCTGTGCTGCTGACATATGCCACAATGAGTGAAATTTGAAAACATTATGCGGAGTGAAAAAAGCCAACTACAAAACACCACCTAGGATATTCTTTCATTTCTATTGAAGTTCAGCATAGGAAAATTCGTAGAGACTGGAAGCAGATTAGTGGTTGCCTCGGGCTGGGGAACGACAGGATAGAGGGTGAGAACAGAGGGAGGCAGGAAAAACTGTGGTGAAATGGAAAGTGATTACTCAAAATTTTTTAATTTTTTTGAGACGAGGTCTCACTCTGTCACCCAGGCTGGAGTTCAATGGCATGATCTTGGCTCTTTGCAACCTCTGCCTCCCAAGCTCAAGTGATCTTCCCACCTCAGCCTCTTGAGTAGCTGGGACCAGCCTTGGCCTCCAAAGTGTTCGGATTACAGGCGTGAGCCACTGTGCCTGTTGGGGAGTGATTACTAATGTTATGCAAATTCTTTGGGGGGTGATCAAAATATTTTAAAATGGATTGTGATTATATTTGCACAACTCTATACATATATTAAAATTCATCTGGCCTGGTGCAATGTCTCAGACCTGTAATCCCAGCACTTTGGGAGGCCTAGGTGGGCAGATCACCTGAGGTCAGGAGTTCAAGACTAGCCTGGCAAACATGGTGAAACCCCATCTCTACTAAAAATATGAAAATTAGCTGGGTGTGGAGGTGGGCACCTGTAATCCCAGCTACTCAGGAGGTTGAGGCAGGAGAATTGCTTGAGCCTGGAATACGGAGGTTGCAGTGAACCAAGATCACACCACCACACTTCAACCTGGGTGACAGAGTGAGACTCTCAAAAAATAAATAAATAATAAAAATTTATTCAATTGTTGAAAAGCCAAAGTGAATGTATGGTTGTACTATGGATTTTATATTCTTTTGGTCTTGGAAGGTCTAAATACTGAGTCTCTGGTGTGTCCATGCACCGTGCTAGGCAGTGGGACTATAAAAACAAGCTTATTCCATACAGTGCAGAGCAGTGCATAGTACATATAATCAACTCAAATGTTAGTACACCGTTGAAAAGTCTAAAAACAGGGAATTAAAAAAATAACACAGAACAAATTCCACGTTTTTCTTGTGCTCTATTCTGTCTCTTTCTGTCCATTGATCACTTCAAAATCCTTCAGACTTCTAAGGCTTTCTGTATGAACTGCTAGTTAACTGGGGTTTCTGGTACTAGGATGCCACGTACCAGCGGTAACCTGTAATAAACTAGACCTCTCTGACCAGGTGTCGAGGATTAGTTTTAATCCCACAGGAAGTATTTTGGCTTATGATGCTGGGTTATTTTATATATTTTCCAGATTTCATTGGCCATAAATTTCCATTAGTGTGTAGCAGGTTCCTATTCTTCTCTGCATGCTGCTGATATATTGCTAAAGCTGGTGCTAGCCTGCTCTGCAACTCCCCAGGCCACATTGGAGGCACAGCTGCCCACAGACACAGCACAGCACCAAGTGCCCCGACAGACTGGTGGCCACAACTGGGTTCAAACCATTAGTCTCGTCTCCACCAGCCACTGTTCCCATGTTAACCCCTAAAAACTAGAAGAAGATTACCTCTGCTAGCCTCCCCACCTTCTCTCCAGGAGCCTAGGACAAGGCTTCAATAAAAACTCCTGTACATGTATCTCTTCTAAGCTTCTTGGAGAAGGGTGTCTCTGTGCAGCCCAGGCACAGAACTGCTTGTAAGATGTGTATTGCCAGTATAATGTTTGGTACAGCTAACCTCTCTTAGTCAGAGACTCACAAACTGGGACTTTCAAAAGCAAAATACATTTTTTTCCTATCATCTATTGCTAATAAAAGAAAGCAGATTATAATAACAAAAAATTGTGCCAGGAATTTTTTTAAAAAGATTTTTAAAAAACTGTCCAGTTAGTTATAGACAGAAGTAATTTTTTTTTCAGATGGAGTCTCACTTTGTCACCCAGGCTGGAGTGCAGTGGCACAATCTCAGCTCACTGCAACCTCTGCCTCCCAGGTTCAAGCAATTCTCCTGCCTCAGCCTCCCTAGTAGCTGAAACTACAGGTGCGTGCCACCATGCCCAGCTAATTTTTTTTGTATTTTAAATATAGACAGGGTTTCACCGATTTCCTGACCTTGTGATCTGCCCACCTTGGCCTCCCAAAGTGCTGGCTGGGATTACAGGCGTGAGCCACTGTGATGGGCTGACAGGAGTGATCTTTACGTTCAGGGTTTAATTGCAGAGGAGTGGTCAGATTGCCAAATCTTAAGAAAGTTCACCTTTAGAGACTTATTTTTCAGTTCAACACTTTCCCAATGTGAAAATGTAAATACATTAAGTTACATGGTTTGTACTACTATTGAAGTGGTGTCCTTTGTCTGGGGTAATATCTGAGGTTTGTTGTCTCACCCCAAGGAAAACAAGAACGCTGACACACAAGGAGTGAGGTTAAGAGCAGAGGTTTGAATAAGAGAAAGAAAGAGAAAAGCTCTCTCTCCTGCAGAGAAAGAGGGGCTCCGGAATGGGTCTTTCAGTTCTATGGTGAAATGCATGAGATTTTACAGATGAGCTTGAGGAGGCGGTGTCTGATTTACATAGAGTCCAAAAGATTGATTAGACCAAGTATTCCCTTTATATAGCGTGGAAGAAGCTGGCCACCCCAAGCTAATCTTTCCTTATGCAGATGGGTTCTTTACCTGGCTGGTGCCATGTTGCCTGCTTTTTTTTTTTTAACTCTACACATAGTGACAAAGAAAAGGGAAGATCGAGCCTCTATGTCGAACATATCTGGCTTCCAGGTGGCCTTTTCCTTGTGGAATAGCTGTCACCATTCACCTGTGCAAGCTTGCAGCTTGCTTATCTATGTCTGCAGCTCAATTTTACAGGCTGCTGTTTGTTAGAAAAGAAATGGTTTGGGGGGTGCTTTTTGTTCCTCACTAACTGCCTAAATAATTTCTTTTTAGCTACTGTATCACTGTCATACCAATGAGTTAACTGGTCTTCTGCTGTGACACCTCATGTCACAGCTCAAGGGAACTTGCTGTGAAAGAAGATACAAGGGCACTGGCCCACAAGTTTGTGGTGAGGACGCTGGTGGGTGCGACCCACTGCCTCGTGATGGTGATGGTTTTGAGTAGCTGGATTGGGATTCGAGGGTGGGTGGCCAGTCTGAGGACACAGGTTTCTTTCAATAGAGAGAGCAAACATGAGACAAAAAGGTGGAAGAGAATGCTGAAAGGAAGGAGAAGATGCACCTACCTCCAAATACACCCAGAGATGCCCAGGGCCCTTGAAGCATGCCTTCTCTTCCAGAACGCGTCCGGGCCCCGAAGCATGCCTTCTCTGTCAGAACATGCCATTTCCAAGCTGTCTAGCACAGCAGCCAAGGTTAGGGCTGAGGAACCAAACCCTAGCTCACCACCATCCTTGTCACTCTGAGCCATCACCTCTTGAAACTACTAGAGGTTTCTTGAGCTCTGCCTGAAGCTCCTTCCCTATTTCTGACCCTTTCTCCCATCTTGTTCCTACCTCAGTTTCAGAAATTCATCCCTGACTCCTCTCTCAGACTGTGACAGATGACCCCCCATGCCCACTGCACTGGCTTCTCACTCAGGACCTCAGCTACCCTGCCTGCTGTGTGCTGCCCCAGAGATTCCTCTCTGGCAGTATTAGACCCCGAGGGCCTGCTATTGTCATTATTCACCTTTCCCTTCCCAGTGCCCAGCATAGAAGAGACCCTAAAAAGTAATAATGAGAAAAATGGTTTGTGAACAAAGGAGTTGAATATCTTACGGTATCATACTTACAAAAATGCTGTAGCAAATCAGTCTTTATTGCTTTGAGTAAATATACTATTACATTTGGGAAAATATGTATTATTTTCCAAGGGCCTTGCTACAGATGCACTTCTTTGGCATGAACAGTCAGGGTGTCGTGCGCTGGGTGTAAGAAGCCTGCTAACCTCCATGATGCTTGATTGGCCAAAGAAGAAGAATGGACGTGAGTTGCAGAGTCAGTGGGAATTTATGGCTGGCCCATATCTAAGGAATATGCAAGCAATTGGTGGAAAACAGAACGATGAAATGCATTCAACATGCGTGAGCTGACAGGCTGGGAAAGGTGAAAGGAGATGCCCTCAGGAGCAAGCCAGCATCTGGCTCAGGATGCATGGGCACACCTAAGACCTACCACAACCTCAGCATGGCTGGGAAACTCGCCTTTTCCCTTGTAACTGTCATTCTCGGTGATGGGGAGTTGGCAGGCGGGGTGCAAAGGGTAAGGTCAAAGACTGGGGAAGGCTGAGCCATGGGTTGCAGGAAGGCAGGATTGAAAATCTCCTCACCTGACAGATGGAGGGCACGGAGCAGGGCGATTGTGTTTTCTGCTCTAAAGGGCCTTGAAAATGAGACAGTGCTGCTCTCCCACCATCTCCTGGAGAGTTCAAAGCCTCCACACACACGAGTTCTCAATTCTCAAGGCACTTAAGCAAGGCAAAATTTATTTTCCCACCTGTAGTTCCATTGACAAATTATTTACAAAGCTAAAAAGCCTTTTTGCTGGTCCTTTGAAGAGTTCCTTTTGTTCCTTGCCATGTTACTAAAAAGCAGAAGTAAACTCAAACTGCAGAAATAACTCTACAGTATACCATGTGGGTCAGATAATGTTTGTTAATTCAGTCATCTGGGCCTTTTCCGTGTAAAATTGTTCTTAGCTAATATGTATGGATGAATTACAGGGTTGAGATTTCACCTGGTTACAATAAATCACACAAAAAAACTGGAGACTGTGAGGCTGAATTTCTCCTATGTCTTTCCTTTGAGAGAGGGCAGCGGCCACTCAACTTGGAAGCATGGGCCCTCAAGAAGACCAGGCCACTCCAATGCCCGGGCTCCCCTTGACTAAAGGGGGCATCCCTGGATCTTGGAGCAGTCTTTTCCATAGAAGTTCCCCTGCTCAGTCAAGTCTGGGAAAATCAAACCAATGCCTGAAAGACTAGGACACTAATAGTACATGATGAAGACTTTCCAAACCTTCAAGGATAACATACTATCAGATGATGACTAATTGACTTTTTTTTTTTTTATTAAGATGGAGTCTCACTCTGTTGCCCAGGCTGAGTGCAGTGACACAATCTTGGCTCACTACAACCTCTGTCTCCCAGGTTCAAGTGATTTTCGTGACTCAGCTTCCCAAGTATTAGGGATTATAAGCATGGTACCACCATGCCCAGCTTATTTTTGTATTCTTAGTAGAGATGGAGTTTCACCATATTGGCCAGACTGGTCTTGACCTCCTCAAGTGATCCCTGTCCATCTTGGCCTCCCAAATTGCTGGGATTAAAGGCATGAACCACCAGCACCTGGCTGATTGATTTTTGTTTGTGATTTTTAAACCTTATTTAACTTGATAACTTCTTGAATATTTTAAAATTTAAATGGCTTAAATAATAAGCAAATAAGTAAACAGCAAATAAACTGGAAAAAAATAATTTGGCTTAGGGACTCCAATACTGTAAAATTTTAATTAAGCACAAATTAATTTATTAGAACTTTAAGTTAGCTAGCATTTTCTATATACCAGTATGCATTTTATAATCACATGTTATTGATGTCAGCTTGTCCACATCTTTATCTACAGTGTGACTTTGTCTGGATTTCTGTAGCCCTGCATTGGGATACCTTTGATTGACTGGATAAATTCACTACTAGCATGTTTTTCTTTTGAATATTGCATTTGAAAAATTGCATATACATGCCCTGCCCCAAGAGAGGTACAATGGGGGCAGGCGATTTTAGAAGACATGCAATACTGTAATGCAATTCTGACACTGACCAATCACAGCTAGCACAGACTGCACAGGTCTAAGGAAACAGTCCCCAGAAAGACTCCCCTCACTTTAGACACAACCAAGGTCTATGGTTCTCAGGTCACCCATACTTCTGATCAACTAGCCACAACTCCAGAAAGTTCTCCTGACCTCTTCAAGTGTGATGATTCACTAGAACCACTCACAGAACTCAGGAAAGCACTATACTTAGGGTTAGGTATAATTTACTATAAAGGGTACAAATCAGGACCACCTAATAAGATGAGGTCTGGGAGGATAACAAACATGAAGCTTCCATGTCCTTCTGTGAATTCAAGGTGCACTATCCTCCTGGCACATTGATGTGTTCAGGAAGGTCTACAGGGCTTTAGTGTCCAGAGTTTTTGTTGTGATTTTATTAAGTAGACATGATTGACTTGTTGTGTGGCTGAACTCCCTCTCCAGCCCCTGTCCCTTCCCTGCAGGTTAGGTTGTTATCACATGGTACAAAACCTAACCCTGTAACTACATGGTTGGTCTTCTAGCATGACCAGCCCCTACCCTGGGTCGTCTCATTAGCATAAACTTAGCTGTGATCCCAGGGGCTTACCAGGAATAACAAAGACACCCTATCATCTGGGAAATTCTAAGGGTTTAAACACTCCCTCCCAGAAACCCAGGACAAATATCAAATTCTTTATTATACAAGAAGAATTACCTTAGACAACAATACACCCAACTGTTAGGCCTTACTTCACTACTTACCAATTCAGTAGTGAAACCTGAATACATGCTGAAATTGGCCAGATGGGTGATTACTTCTAGATATGGGTTAATAAGCAACCAATCAAACCATCTGAAGCAAACTGAATCATTTGTTTACACGATCCATTTATTTATTCATCTTCTCATTCAGCAGATACAGGAAAAGCTAGCAAGTGCCAGGCATAATTTAAATTGCCACCAAGTGTGACCTGTAATTGATTTCATGAGGCTAGGGGGTAGGTTTTTCCCTGGAATGACACCTCTAAATCGAAAGAAAGATAGAAAGAAGAAAGAAAGAAGAAAGAAAATAAATCTTCCTGAAACACTGGAAATTAGTTAAGGGCAAGATGCAGAGCCGGGTGGAGAGGTGGCTAACATGATCAGATGCCCCCAGTCTGAGCAGGAAAACAATGAGTGCACCTGAATGCCTACTGTAAAGCCATTCCTTGAGTCTGTTAAAATGCCCGCTCTGAATAAACAGACCCCCCCAAACAGGCTTTATGTAAGCAATTCACCCAGGTGCAGGTGGGATGAGGCTAAAAAGGGAGTCAGCAAAGGGTGGTGGGTTAGGAGTTGGTTTTTATAGGTTTGGGGTGGGCAGTAGAAAGTTACAGAAGTTACAGTTTAGGGTGTTTTTTTGCAAACTGGGAGGGAGTCGCAGGTTTGCAAGTTTGGAGGGTGCTGTAGGGTGTGAAGTCATGAGGTTGACCAAGGTTGGTTACAAAGTCCAATGGCCTTATAAATTTGGGCAGTTAAGTCGGCGCTGCAGGGGGTGATCATTTCTTCCTCTTTTCATGGTCTCCCAGTTACTTTAGATTTGCCAGGAACTCATCTGGAGTGTCCATGCAGGTCACAGAGGTTAACATGGTGTCCATGGGGCCATCAGTCAGCCTAAAAGACTTTACATTCCTGTCTTTTTATATCAGTAATATAAAAGAAAAAGAAATGAAAAGTGGAGGGCAATGGAATATTAGGAAGGCTGGCACAGAGGGGTGATGGGGTGGTGTTTCCTCAAGCACGATTGGGGGAGGTGCAGAAACCTAAAATGGGAAAGAATTTAGACTGCAGGGAGATCTCGGGACAAGGGGTGATATTGTGGGGTTGTTAGAAGGAGCATTTGTCTTATTGACTGATTGATTGTCGCTTGTATACGATTTTGTAGGAATTGAGAGATTAATCGGATAACACAGGGTCCAAATAAGTGAACGAGAAAGATAGGTATCAGAGGACTAACGATTGGAAGAAGCCATTACTCCCAGTTAGAGAGTGTCCAGCCAGTCCAGCCAGGTCCAGAATAACCATTTGACTGATTAGCGAGATTTTAGGCCCTTTCTCTTAATTTATTGATGGCATTGGTTTACATAAAAACTTCTTCATTTAGGAATAGGCAAAGACCTCCTTTTTCAGCCATCAGTAAATCAAGGCCTCTGTAGTTTTGGAGGACAGCTGAAGCTAAGGAATTTACTTGGGCTTGAAGAAAGGATAGTGATTGAGTTAATTCTGCAATGCTTGCAGAGAAATCATTAGAGAGGCTATGGAAGGTGATGATTGAAGTGGTAAGGCCTGCTATGTCTGTGCTGAGTGCAGTAGTAATTCCTAACCCTACAAGTAAGGGAGTCAACGGAATGACCTGCTTGTGTCATGTCAGGACCACAAGGGGAATAGGGAGGCTTTCGTCCCTGTTGGCAAACCGAATTTTGGGAGGAAGGAAAACTAGGGTACGAGTGCCTGTCCAGTTGGCAGGCAGGCAGATGCAAGAAGACCCACAGAGGAAAAAAGTCCTTGGCTCAGACAGAGCTGGAAGTGTAAACTGAAAAGATGAGAAAGTGTTCTGAGCGGGTTGGGGCTTTGGACCCAAATGCCAAGGGAACCGGCCAGGGCTGTGGCGGCTAAAGGTCGCAGCGGGGTTTGGTAGGGTCACTGTGCGGAGGGAGAGCTTGTTTTCATGATGTATGAGGAAGTGTGTGGTATCTATAAGTAACCACTCACTTTCATTAACAAGATTGGGTATGAGCAGAGAACGGGAGTGAGATTGAGAGTGAGTAGAAAAGAAAAGAACAGGACTTCATTGGGGTGGAAGAACTGGCGAGTTCCTTGCCACTGAGGACCATCTAACCACGCTAAGAGAGAGTGAGGGTGGCAGCCTGGGGATAAAACCACGAAATATCGGCTGTAATTGCCTGAAGGAAAAGTGTAAACAAAAGCAGGGCATGTAAAGGTAAATGAGTGCAGTGAATTTCAGCACCGTTAGACAGAAAATAATAGAAACAGAGACTTTCTGAGGTGTGGTTTAAGTAGTAGGGACGACTGCGTTAAACGGTGTTAGGAAAAAGATACCTAATGAATGTAAAAGGTATGTTAGGTTTAATAGGGTTACTCTTCCACTTCGGGGATACGGGTGAGTTTAAGAGAACTTGGGGAGAGTACTTGCGACTTCCAGGAGGAGGCAGAGGAGTCAGGCCAATTGTCTGATGGACACAGCTTTATCCTGGAATGATGAACCCACTGAGGAGGGTGCTGTAGACGGACAGCAGTTTCTTACCATGTGGACATTTCTGTACGGTCGTCACAGCACAGCAGCTGGCTTCCGCCAGAATGAGTGACTGGGAGCCAAGGCTGGCTCAATCCAGTCAGAAGTCTCACTATCTTTACAAACCATAACCTATTCTCAGTAACACGCCATCCACTTTGGGAGGCTGAGGTGGGCACATCACTTGAGGTCAGAAGTTTGAGACCAGCCTGGCCAATATAGTGAAACCCCATCTCTACAAAAATATAAAAATTAGCCAGGCATGGTGGCGCATGCCTGTAGTCACAGCTACTTGGGAGGCTGAGGCAGGAGAATCACTTGAACCCAGGAGGCAGAGGTTGCAGTGAACCGAGATCGTGTCACTGCACTCCAGCCTGGGCAACAGAGCGAGACTCAGTCTCAAAAAAAAAAAGAAGTAACATACCATCACTTTTGTTGTCTTCTCCTGGTCACACAGACTGACCCTGACATGTGGGAGGGGTCATCCTAGAGACTGGCAACCGTGGCCCATGCCTTGGCCACCAGTGATTCATGTTCCTCTGCATGACAGACACACCCAACCCTCCCCAGATCTTCCCCTTCCTCCCCTTGGCAAATCTTACCCCATCACAGAATCAGCTCAAAGTCCAGAATCTCACTCTCAAAATCAGATCCAAGTATGGAAGAAGTTCCTCAGGTGTAATTCCTTAGACAGAATTCTCAATCTGAAGACCCGTGACATAAAGAGACAAGATGTCTATCTGTCCCGCACACACCTGACATTGGTGTAACAGGCAGGGGATAACTGTATAAACATTCTTGTTTCGAAAGAAGGAACATGGGAGCACAAGGGAGTCATGGTCCACAGCAGTCCCTCTAGGCAATGGTGGGAGTCCTGTGCTTAGGACTCAGTCCTACAGCTGCCCAGAAATAGCCCCGTAGCTCTTAATTCCATTTTCTGGGCTCTTGGATACCCCTCTGAGTCATCTATTTTTCTCATGACAGGTACTATGCATGATTTTTTCTCTCAAGTACTATGTATGGTTTTCTCAGCTTCTTCTTAACAAGAAAGTAGGGATCCAAAGTTCTCTCTTCTTTGTGAACTGTCTGTATCAGTTCAAGCTACAGGTGTTTCTGCCGATGCGATTCTCTTAACATTGTGGGTCTCATGTGAATCTCACTGGGGTTTACTCCATTAGACAAAAGTGATTCCCACAGTTCTCTTCAATATAAGTCCTTCTCTACTTTGGATTTCTGCTGAGGAACAGCCCCCTTAAACATTGCAGAAGCTCTCTTGTGTGGTGAAGAGGATCTGGGAAACATACACTTAAAAATTTAGAGGACCTTTTGTCTGGCTTAACGATATTCAGAGGCACCATCTCTGATCTTTCTGAGGTCTTAACAAAGGATTTTTTAGTCACACACTTGGCTTCATCTCTGAACTACGCTCTTCTGAGAGTTTCCTGTGTTTGATCTTTGCTCAGAAGCTGTTTTTTAATTTTAGCATCAATTGCCATCTGAAGGGGCTGAGAATCTTCAAAAATAGCAAATTTTGGCTCCTTTTCCTTCAATGTATCCCTCTTCTCCCATATTTTACTATAAGCAACAAGAAGACACCAGGTAGCACCTTCAACTCTGCCTTCAACAACGTCCTTGGCTAGATCACCTAGTTTATTAAATCATCTCCTAACTCTTGAATTACTGCATGCAGTAGTGTTGCTTAACTTTCTACCACTGCATAACAAGGACCCTATTTTCTCTTGCATCCAATCAAATTTTCCTCACTTTCCTTTATGGCCCCACCAGTAGCCTCAAATGCTACCGACAGCCTGTCCCAAGCAATGTATACTTTCATGAATGCTTTCCATAAGGCCCCCCAACTACTGCCCACAGCCTGGTTCAAAAGACACTCATGTTTTAGACGTGTTGCAGCAGTGCCCTACTTCCACACACCAACATAAGGATTAGTTATCTATTGCTGAGTAACCTCAACACAGAGAGGCTAGAGATAACAAATGTTTCTGTTACAAGGTTTCTGAGTCAGGAATCTGGTGGGTGGTGCTGGCTCAGGGTCTCTGGAAAGATTGCAATCAAGCTATCAGCTGGGGCTGCAGCACCTGCGTGCTTGGCTGGGGCTGGGGACCACGTGGTTGCTGGTAGGAGGCTTCAGTTCCTTGCCACAAAGCCTTCTCTATAGGGCTAAGCATGAAATGGAAGCTGATGTCCTTCAGAGAGCATAATCCAAGGAGCAGGAGAGAGAGCAAGACAGAAAAGGAGTGTGTTCTGCAACCTAAACTCAGAAGTGACTGACATGCCATCACTGGTACAGCATGGGCGGTGACACGCAAAGATGCTACGGAAAGTGGAGGTCCTTGGGGGCCAGGTGGCAATCATGCTAATTGCTGACACCTGCTCTTACTGCCAAGCCCCCCCACAGCAGGCCCCTACCAGGTCCTCAAGTCTGCTCAGAGTTTGTCTCAGACAGATCCACTGTTAATATCAAGGGACTGGGCAGCTTCCTCCTGTGAATGCTGTACACATAATTTTAATGTAGCAATTCACCTTTTAAATATACCTGTAAGCTATTTTCTCTGCTTTATTGCCAGAGGACAATGCTCTCTGTGGACTTTACATGGCAGGGAAGCCTACCTAGATAGATACCTAATTTTCTACCATTACAGCAGCACGCCCCCAACTCTGCAGTCTGATTTGTGCTTCTGAATTTAATTTGTGATCAACTTATTGTTGGAGGGAGCCATCCTGATAGTGGCACTACTGTGTGCTCTTTTTACTTTTGAGTACAAAAGTCCTGGCTAGTCCTGCATCAAAGTATTATGTGGGAACATGTATCATAAGAGTCTTCCTGGCTGGGCATGGTGGCTCACGTCTGTAATCCCAGCACTTCGGGAGGCCGAGGTGGGAGGTTCACCTGAGTTCAGGAGTTTGAGACCAGTCTGGCCGACACGGTGAAACCCGGTCTATACTAAAAAATACAAAAAATTAGCAGGTTGCGGTGGCGCATGCCTGTAGTCTCAGCAGCTGGGGAGGCTGAGGCATGAGAATTATCTGAACCTGGGAGGAGGAGGTTGCAGTTAGCCCAGATCACGCCAGCCTGGGCGACAGAACGAGACTCTGTCTCAAAAAAAAAAAAAAAAAAAAAAAAGTCTTCCCAAGGCCCAGATGCTGAAGACGTTCTGTTCTTCATTCAACTCTCCAGAGAGGAACATGAGGGTTCTTTCTGGGGCTTGTTCATGCAAGGAGACCTTATCCTGGATTCAACTGCCCCCTCCGTCTCCAGATCAGACCCTTCAGACAAGGAGCCAGGGACTTCTCTGTGGATCTAGGCAGGCCAGAGGTCCCAGGCCTGTATGGGGAGGAAGCCTCTGTTAAGACAACCTGTGGGAGTCTACATTCTTTGAGGAAGCCCCTACACACACTGCAGGGAACAAGGGAGCTGGTGCAGTCCATGAAAATATTTGTTTTTAATTTTCTTGATTTTTTTTTAGACCATAGAAGAATTAAATGTTTGTTGACATATATAAAGTATAAATCCTTACATGACAGTATAATATTCTAGCCTTTTTTTCTATGTGTATGCATATATATTTATATAATTTTGAAACATTCATTTATCAGATATTTACTTATGCTGGGGATATAATCGCAAAAGAATCAGACATTATAGAGCTTACATACTTATATGGAGAGAAAGGCAACGAGGCTAGTAAATGAAAAATTATGTAAGCTATTAGAAGGAACTAAGTGTTCTGGAGAAATTAAGCAGGGAGAGGAAGAAGGAAAGGCAGAGTGAGAGAGGATCAGTTTTGAATAGAATGATTATGAAAGGCAGCGCTAAGAAGGTAACATTTGAGCAATGACCTGAAGGCACAAACCATGTGAATGCCCAGGGCAAAAATCATTCCAGGCAGCAGGTGCAAAGGTCCTGGGGCAGAAACACATCTGGTGAGTTCAAGGACCATTAACGATGGTGTGCCTGGAGCAGAGAAGGCAGAGGGGAAGGAACAGGAAGAGAGAGTCAGAGAGTCATGGGGGACAGGAAAGGGGAGGCATTTGAAGAGCCTTGTATTTCACTCTGAGAGAGCTCGAGCGCCACTGGGAAATATGAAGCAGAGAAACAACATGATCTGACTTCAGCTTTAAAAGGATCACTGTGCCTGCGGGTGACCACAGACTGTAGGAAGGCAAGGCAGAGGCAGAGACCAGTGAATTTAACCTTGTGGGCTCAGGTACAGAGGAGGTGGGAGGTCAGATTTAAGCAGGGTCGGGATTTAGCTGAATGAGACAAAGTGAAAAAGAGACAAAGGGACTGAGGCTAATGAAAGAAAGGGAGAATGATTGGCACCGTGGCCCATCTACACTGGGAAGAGGGAAGTGAGGCTGAGGAGAGGGAGAAAAGATGGTGGGAACATGGGTTGGAAGGGGTATCTAAGTGGTGGAAGGTATGCGTGGGTTGTACGTTTGAAAGGGATTAAAAAGTTAATGGAATCAGAGAAAGCGAAGAGTGCATGGGTAGGAATTTGATGGCTGCAAAGAGATCTAATCATGAATTCTAGTGGTTCCAGCTTCAAAGATGGAGGATTGTAGGGAGCACAGAGGGAGAATGGTCTGCAAGCCTGAAAGACTCCCACCCACTTCCAGACGTGGGAGACTCATTTGATACATACTGTTCTACAAACCATAGGCATAATTAATGTCACAGTTTGTTTTTATAGCTACTTCATTTCCCATTTCATGGGTGTCTCATGATGCATTTCACTGTGACCTCTTGAAGGTCACTGGGGTTGTTTCAAATTTCCTCTTGTCATTAAAAGCAATCCTGGAATTACCACCTTTGTTAATAATTACAGTGCCCATTAATGCCAGACAAATGGGAAGCAGGAACCTGGGGCCTCCGAGTTGCCCACTGCCCACTAACCACTGAGCTGAGAAGGTGCAGCCTGCTTGCAGCTCTGTGCCCTGATGGGGACACCTCGCAATCCACTTTAATGTCCCACATCCTCCTTTATTGGGGCTCACTTTCTTTGGAACCCTGCACAGGGGTCTCAAGAGAGACTGGAGGGGATTGTTCCTCTGTTTGGGACATGACGATTTGTGCAGGGCGAAGGCTGTGTGACAACCCAGGGAACTGAAAATATAGGACATTTGCCAACTTCCTGGCGGACGCCTGAGAGGGAGTGGAGAGGGCTGATGTCAGGCCACAAACCCAGCATTTTATGAAAAGAAGGACAAAGTCACATGTCAGCATCTTGAAAGAAAACCCCTGACATGGAAAGGAATCCATCTGAGTGGGAGAAGCCGTGGTTGCCAGCTAGGACCCAGGTTCTAGGGCTGCTTCTGCCGCAGTGTCTCCGGAGACCTTGAGCAAACTTCCCACCCTTCTTAGAGCCCAGGTCCCCATCTCTAAGTGAGAAACTAAGGTCCAGAGGATGCAGCACCATTGAGAGGGAGCCAGCCAGAGCCAGCTTTCTAGCCAGGGACCCTGATTTTCCTCAGTAAAGAGCTTACTGGAAGTTGTTTCCCAGGGTGTGAAATGGGGACCTTAGGTACCTCTTTCCCACCCAGGTTCACAAGCTTTTACCCAAAGTGTTAAGCATTTTCAGAATCGACAGCATTGCAGTTCTAGAAGAGTAGCAGCTTCACGTGCCATTTTACTTGACACCCTGGCAGAGGGGTGGCTGGGTGGCACCCATCACCAAACTCATGAATATATTCAGGGAAGTGTGTGCATGTTCACTTCCAGTGTAGTCAGTGAAAATGAGAAATAGCCTCACGTCGGGTCAGCTCAGATTTTGCTGTCCAAGGAGCCATGGAAAGACTTCTCTAGCATAGAAAAGGCAATGGCAGCAGACCTGGCAATGGAGAGAAGGCATCCACAGAATGTGGGGGCCTTGGGCTCCTGCTCCTCTCAGCTAGCATGTGCCCTGAACAAGAATGAAATGTGAAAATGTCACCTCTAACACTTGTGTGTGTTATCTTCCTCTTGAAGAAAGCACCTGTCCTCAAAGTGATCCCAGAACCCCTCAGGGCACCCTGATCCCCTGCCTGCCCACAGGCTCTCTCCTGGGCTTCCGGAGGGGACAAGGTGTCCATCTGCCTGTTGCCTCTACTTGTTCCCTCGTGCAGCGGCCTCCTGAACGCCACAGTGACACGACCCGGCTCTCCTCTGAACCTGCCTGCAGCACAGGGAGCCAGGAAGACCTTGATTCCTCACATGGCTCTTTTGCGCTTGGTCTGAGATACACTCATCAATACAGTCATAACTCAGGCTTGCATGACACCTCCTGGCATTTTGCTGTGAAAGGGGCTGCAGCTGAATTGCTTCTTGGTAAACAACAGTGCCTGCCTTTGGATTCCAATATGGGCTCCATCACCTGTAAGGCGGCTTCAATTCCCATCTGTAGCGTGGGGGCGATAATGGCTAATACTCAGCATGGTTTGTTTCATCAGCTCATGCACATAGAATGAACAGCACAGTTCTTGCCCATGGTGGCCCCTCTACAAATCAATGTTAGTTTTCTTTCCTTTTTGAGTCTAAATGAACAGGAACCACATTCAGTTAACTCACTTTCATCATTTGTTTAGAAGTCTTCTAATTCCTTTCATGCTATTTTTAAATGGTTTAAAAAAACTATAACCATTAGGGCAATGTAAACTTCTAAAGAGATACTTGGAAACTGTTTTAGAACTAATGTATCCCTCAGACACCTTAGTGAGGGAGACTTCGTCCTGGTAGCCTTTTGCATTGATCTTCTCAGCATTTGCCTTAGAAAGCTTTCAGAAGTAGATGTTATCATTTTTGTACAGGACACTAACAAGTGAAAAAAAAAAAAGACAGTGCATTACTTTTCTCTGCTATCTGTGCACATTGAGTCACCAGCTGAAGACAGAGGTAGAATGGGCTGTGGAGAGCCTACCTCGCTCTCCAGGGAAGCTCCTGTTGCTCTGGCTCGTTCAGGTCCCCAGCTCAGTGGGCTTCTGTATGGTGGGGGCTCTGGCATCCTGACATTGAGTGCTGAGCAGAGGTGGCCATCTCTCCAGAAACTTATGTAAAGAAAGGCTCTTGCTGAGGACAGAGGAGAAAGGGGGCGGTATGGCCACCCAGGGCTCGGGGTCCGAATGGGACTTCCAACCACATTCCCACCACCCTCTTGCTCTCATGGACATGAGTGAACCTCATTGTTTACGTCACCACTTGCTGTTTCTGAGTCTTGGTTTTCTCATCTATAAAATAAAGATAATACCGTCTACCTCAGAGGGTTCTTGCAAGTTAGAGAGCATGCTCACGAAATACCTGGCATGTAACTGCATCTGTTATTATGGCGGTGTTGCTTACAGCTAGAAGAGAGGAACCTCCAATTCAGAAGTCCAGAATGTTTATTTGGCAGGATCGATCCAACATAATTGCAGAAGGATTTCCATGTGACTGATATTGAGGGTCACTTTCTAGCTTTCAGCATCAGCAGGATTTCATTAGTTCCCAAGGTGGTCCCCATAAAGTGAGCTGAAGGCAGTGAAACGGCAGAGTCACTAACATACCTGTCACCACCTTAACGAAGTCTTCATTAGAGGTGGCATGCAGTTTGTTCTCAAGTCTAAACGGATTTTTGCATGTGGATGAATATATATACTTGCCACCCTAATGAAACAATTCCCATGGAAATGCTTCGAACAGAACAACCCCAACACATTCGTATCCAGGGAAGACATTGTTTTTATGTGCGGACACGCTAACCTATGAAAAACCAGACTGGTGGTGCACTGTACTAGCAGATAGTTTGTGTCTTGCCACCCCTTTCTGGTTAGAGACACTTCATTTGTGTCCCCAGCCACCCCTACGTGCTCTAAGTGGACTTAACTGATCTTTCAAAGCTTGGCCTCCAGTTCTTAGCTGCTAGACTTGCTGGGTGTATTTGTCAGAATGGGTGTAATCCTGCTCCAATATCAGTTAATTTCCCCATGTCTCTTTGTACAATGAATGTTTGTCATTCACGTCCAGCCTGATGCAGGGCAGGGGCCCCTTCTGTGCACTCTTGGTCCTGAGGCTCCCTTGTGGTAACCAGTGCTTCCCTCGCTTCCGTAGGGGATGCAGCGACCTGGCCCAGCTGCACCAGGCTGGGAAATGGAGGGCTGGCGTGGTATTTGGTGAGCCCCCACATCTCAGAGACCTGCCATTGGCAAAACTAGACTGGACCGCCTTTCTTCCAGCAATATCTCCTTGCTAAATGTGCATCCGCATGTACCACATTTCTAGTGGAGACGCAAGAGGGCCTGCTGCCCCATCCTCCATGGGCTGGCTGTACTCACGTGGTATTGCCTTGTGGTTTCCACGTGAAAGGCACACCCTGGGTGAGGTGCCAGACTCTCCTCTGGGCTGTGGTGGGCATTCTCATTTCTGTTTTTGTAGGCTTTGCAGCCCACAAAAAAGACATGTGTGCCATAGTTCATTGATATACTTTCTAAAGAAATATACAAGTATATACATATAATGGACCTACTGCTTCGGAAATTAGTGTTCTGCTGTATTGTATTTTTTTTATCTCTCATTCTCATTTCTGCTTTTGTAGGCTTTACAGTGCACACAAGACATGTGTGCCATAGTTCACTGATATACTTTCTAAAGAAATATGTAAATATATAAATATAATGGACCTACAGCTTCAGAAATTTTTAATAATAAAAATTATGTTCAGAATGAAATGGAGATGGCTATTTTAGAGATCGAAGAGGTAGCTTCTTGACTGACTAAAATACCATATTTGGTTCCTTTAAATATTCTGTGGTTATTCTCCTCTTGTGACAGAGGTTTGCTCAAATGCCTGTCGTGTTTTCCGTGTTTTTAATGAGGCCCTCAGGTCTTTGGAAATGGCTTCACACTGGGCACTAATCTCTTAGTGTTGTGCGCACCTTTAAATTTTTAAAAAAATGTTTAAGTATTTATTCTCGTCACTACACCATAAAATTTTTCACCACGGCAAAAGCAAGTCATTTAGTCTTGCAAGGAAGGAGAAGCAAGATGGATGATCTCCAAGCTGTCTTCCTTCTTCTTCATTTTCTTTTTTATTAGTTGGGCAGGAGGTAGGGGCAATGGGAGTGAGGAGACAGAGGGCAGTGTCTATACTCTCTGGGCCCCGTAGCAAGTCCTATCTCTGTCCGAAAGATGGAGCTGTGGTCCTGTAGCCAGAGTGGAGCCCTGTGGACCCTGCCAGAGAGCCTGTTCCCGAAGGGAAGGCCAATAATCACCTGTTGCTTCTTCTACCTAAACATTTCAGACATGGGTGCCCTGGCATTGGTGCACAATTATGAAAATCATGGCAATTTGCAATGCTGGGACTCAAAAGCTGGTGAAGATTGAGAAAATGCTCTCATTTTCTCCCCAAACACAGTCTGACAGTATCTTTTGTTTTGACTGACATTCAGGGTCTGAAGTTAGCAGAGTCACCTGTGCTGCAGGACACTGCCTGGCTGGTGGGCAGTCGGCCTGTTGTGATGTGTGGCTCTAATTTGACCTTGAAAGTGGGGTAACAATGACCAAACTATCACCTTGCCTGCCTTGAGGCTTCTTAAGCTTTAACAGGGAAAACTTTGGAAACCCCTGGAGCCCATAGACATAGGAGGGCCCACTAGCTGTCTAGGTGGCCACTTGGGTCCCTCTCCATCAGCAGTTCCCCTTTTTGCCTGAGCAGACACTCCCAGCTGTCTGGGGATGCCAACTGCCTATGGTACCACCAGTAATCTCTCCTGCCTCTATTCACACATTAAATGCACTTTTTCAAAGCCTATTCAGTCTCTGGTAACTGCAACATTTGATAAGTATTTGAATGGGGACTTTAGAGACCAGTTTCCAATTTAATTTAAAACTTTTCACTTTCAATTCTAATTTTTCTAAAATTGAAATTTCCAGCAAGACTCAGGGGAGGCCAGGTACAACTATTTAAGGGTAGGAGGCCACTTGGACACCACTTAAACCAGTGGTTTGTAACCCTGTCTACATATTAGAACCACCTGGGAAGTTTTAAAAACTCCTGATACCACAGTGGGACACCCCTGGCCAGGGCCACTGTATGAGTTTCCAGGGCCCCTATGTCTGTAAAAATATATTGAGATATTTTATGACTGTTTTAGTATAAAGACAAATATGTTCATTTTGCACATTAAAACCTCTTCTTTGACATAAAAGTCTGTTTTCTTCATTTGATTTCAAGTGAAATGTAAACCTTTTGTGCATTCTAGGCACCGTGTCTAGTGGGTAAGTCAGCCCTGCAGAGAAGGACTCAGAATTTATGGGGTAAGCCCAGCCTTCAACATTTTCTTAAGCTCCTCCAGGCCATCCTCTTGCAAAGTCAAGGTAAATAATCTTTTTCAACTATCCAGGACAGAAGGCCTACTTGGTTAGACTGGTCCTGGTGATGCAAAATAGCCTGGAGAGGTCTCTTTCCTTTAATTCTAATGGACCATGTCCAGCCAAGGTCGACCTGAAGAGACTCAGCCCTGCCTGTCCTAGACCTTCAAATTCTGGTAAAATCAAACATCCCTAACTCCCAGTCCTTACACCTTTGGGATTCTGACTTATACCTGCTGTCAATGCACCCTCCATCTCAGAGCTGGAAAACCAGAAGAACCTTGTAGACTCATCTCATTTCTAGTTGCAGAAGAAGTCTTGTCACTGAAGCACCTGGTTCAAGGTCATGAAAATGGCCAAAGCTAGAACTGAGGCGAAGCCCTGTCTCCACATCTCATGCTAAACAATCCCTCAGGAATGAACCTCATGGCCCAAATGGACAAAACCAGTATGCTCTCTTGAGGGTGTAACTTGGTTGGCCCTTCTCTCTGCCCAAGAGCAGGCCCAGTGGTGAAACCATGAAAGATCAGTTGCTCTACCTATAGCTTGTCTGAGAAAAGGGTGAATAAGAACAAAAGTGGAAGCCTCCAGAGACAACACCAGAAGGCTGCTTTTTACACCAGGTTGATGCCAGGTTCAGAGGCAGGGGGAGATGAATGTTAGTGATGGCCACAAGAGAGCTGCAGATGTTCTAAAAGATGGGGGACAGCTGCTGTAGCTGCCTCCATGCCCATGGCATCCCTTCCCTCCTCTCAACTTTCCCTCTCTCACTCCTTCCTTCTTTCCCTCCTTCTTTCTTTTCTTCCTTCCCTGCATCAACAAACACCTGTTGAGAACCTATTCCTCAATGTGTGGGAGACTGCAGAAGGTGTCTAACAAGGAAGAAGGACATCAAGCCTTCAGGGCCTATGGGGAGAAAGCCCAGCACTTACATAAATTACAGAACATCAGCAGCAGGTCAGTTATAAAAGAGCACAGGACAGGGGGCATAGGGCAGGGGCATGTCATGGCCTTGGGCCTTGCTGAAGCCAGGGTCTCATAGGTAGTGCCATTTGAGCTGATTTTTGAAAAATGCTCTTTGGTTGTCATGGAGATGAGGTTGGCAGGTAAGCATGCGCAAGATGCGGAATTGAAGGGAGTTTGAGTGTTTTCCAGTGCTGTTGACTCAAGTGCTTCCCATTAGGAGTCAGGGCATTAATGAAATGCAACCACCTCAGTCATTTTCTTGGTATCCTTTCTGCAAATACAGGTAAGAGCCAGAGCTGGGTATTTAACTAAAGGACCTTTGGTTTTTTTTGCTTCTGTGTACACTCCCTGAAAGCAATTACACCATTGTCAAAAAGCCCTGCATTTTCACAGGTTTCTCTGAGCAATCCAATGAAAAAATAGGACGGCTGCATGAAGGAAGTGAAGAAATAACTTGCAGGGAGCGGAGCTGCAAAGTTGATGGGGGATGCATGTTTTCCTTAGGGGGTTCCTCAGCCACCTCAAGCCTGTCTGCACAGCAGCCCAGTCGTCTCAGAACTCATCACTGTCTTCTAGTTATTTTGGTATCTTCTCAAAGCTATGTCCAATGAAGTACAGCACAGATCAAGGGCTTTAAAATGGTTTTTATTTTAAATTACCATTTCAACCATGCATAAAAGAAGGTTGAAGAGAAATATACCAAAACATTAACAGGGTTTGTGCTTGAGTAATGGGCTTTTTTTCTTCTCTCTCTCATATTTTTTTAAACTTTTATTTAAAAATAATCACAGACTCACAGTAATTCGAAAAAATAATACAGAAAGATCCTGTGTACACTTCTCTCAGCTTCCTCCAATGGTTACATCTTGTATGGTACAGACACACAATGGAATATGACGGTCTAATGAGAACAAGGACTCTCCAACTACCCACAACAGTATGGATGAATGAGTTTGGAAACATAACATTGTACAGCATCAAAACCAGAAGGTTGACATCAGTGCAATGCTATTAGCTTGACTACAGACCTTGCTCAGATTTCATCAGTTTTTACACATGCCTATTCATCTCTGTGTAGCTTTATGCAAATTTATCACATATAAAAATTTGTATAACTTTTTAAATAACTTTTTGTAATAAGAATGTATTTGTTTTATAATCAAGAAGAAAGCTTTACTTGTAAATTTTTTATTCAGGGAATCTCTCCAAGAAAAAAGAAATCCTAAATATGTAATTTCCTAGATACAAAGTTTTTTATTGCTAATTTACTTCCAATATAAAATAATTAAATCACCCAAGCATCTCACTAGAAGTAATTAAATATAATTAACCAGAGAACATCTGCTTAATGGACTATTGGGCAACTATTTGAAATGTTTATGAAAAAGGATGTGATAACAGAAAGATGCTTATGATGAGGTGAAGTGAAAAGCAAGCTACAAAACTGTACAACAGTGTGATGTGGACTACCTAAAAAGAAATCAGTGCATGGGGGAAAAACAGGAGGCAAACACTGATATGGTGTGGATTTGTGTACCCACCCAAATCTCATGTTGAATTGTAATCCTCACACATCAGGGGAGGATCCTGGTGGGAGGTCATTGGATCATGGGGGCAGATTTCCACAATGCTGTTCTCATGATAGTGAGTGAGTTCTCATAAGATCTGGATCTGATGGTTTAAAAGTGTGGCACTTCCCCTTGGCTAGCTCTCTCTCTCCTGCTTTGCCATGGTAAGATGTACTTACTTCCCCTTTTGCCTTCAGCCGTGATTGTAAGTTTCCTGAGGCCTTCCTAGCCATGTGGAACTGTGAGTCAATTAAACTCCTTTCCTTTGTGAATTATCTAGTCTCAGGTAGTTCTTTATAGCAGTGTGATAATGAACTAATACACACACAAAAACTGTCCTTCTCTCTATCTTTCCTGTTTTTTCCTAAATTTTATTATTGGGAAGGGATTTTCAAATTTTATGCATCCACTGGTGATCTTAAAATACAGATTCTGATCCAGTAGGTTTGAGGCTTCAGGCAGGGTCTAAGATTCTGTTTCTGGGGAGCTCCCAAGTGACATACATGCTGCCATTATACAAGCCACACTATGTTTAAACAATGATTATTTTTAAAGTGGACCTTTGGGAATAATAAAGGGCTTCTTAGCCACAAAAAGTTCAATAAAATCCCCTCTTCTTACGGACTTCACTTGGATTTTCCAAGTAAAGGACAATGGAAACTGGGCTTGTCAAGCCCGAGAGAGTGAGACTGTTCTTTTGTTCTGAGTTATTTACTGAGATCGGAAGAGTTTTCCACCCACTGTTAGATGTACTCGCCTCCAATTCAAGGCGTGACTCTTGTCCACTTTGCTTTTCTTAGGAGACCTTGTTTTGTTCCCATATCATCATGATGCCTAAGAACAGGTATCTACCAAGAACCACCTAGAGGATAAAACAGCACAGCCCACAGGCACTCCTCAGACAGGTAACCCTCATGCTCAACAACCACCTGCTTGTTAAGAAAGGTAATGTGAAGAATTGCAGACTCCATTTATCTCTTGGCAACCTGAACTGTGAAGCACTTTATTTTTCTTTTAATCTTTCAGCAGGAGCTGTTTCTGTTCTAGCATTGCCAAATAGATTATAAAAAAGAAAAGTTCTGTTTTTAAAAAGTCAGTCTTCCTTACGAGCTAATCAAGCAATATATAATAGCTTTCAGTTATTTTGTAATTTACAGATCTCAATGCTCTTCTAGAGCTATTATTTAACTTTGATAGCATATTTCCTATTTTAAAAGTAAAGCATTTTCCATGCTGAATACATGGATTTTTTTAAATGCAAAGAAATAAGAAAAATTTTGTTATAACATTACTACTCATAGTGGTGTATTTTACTATAGTCTTTTTTTTCCCCTAATAGAATACATGTGTGTCTCTTTTTCATGAAACTGTATCATGCAGTGTTAACAGTTCTGTAATATCTACTTGATCCTCAGAGTAGCTGGGAGGAGACA
>PVKP010006188.1:42428-84841 GCA_004027715.1 Plecturocebus donacophilus
ACACGGATACATTTACATAAGCGCAGACACGGGCAAACTGACTCTCTGGGGTCAGAGGTCAGGGGAGTGGTGAACATAAGGGACTGGGGGTCAAGGTGACTGAAGGGCCCAGGCAAGACTCTGGAAGCACTGGTAACATTTTGTCACTTGATTTGGATGAACACTGGTGTGTTTAGTTTTGGAAATCCATTGAGCTGTACTTACCCTGAGTTTTCAAAAGCCCCTTGATTTCGGATAGGCCGTACCTGCCTTTGCAGCTCCCACAGAATCCATCCATTTGTTCAGTTTCTAGGATCCAAGATCACTCAGCTTCCTTTTCTTTTTTTTTTTTAATTTCGAGCCTCACACATGCAAATCTAACTGGGTGGAACAGACCATGAAGGAGGGAGAACTCTCCATGGGTCTCCCCTCCCGACCTGGCAGACTTTGGTCAACAGCGTTCAGAATGAAAGGAAGGCGGTGGTGCTGGCTTTCAAGGCTCCTCCAAACGCAGCACACCCGGGTCCACCTGTCCTCCATTAGCTTTTGCTGGTTGGAGGCAGATAACACACCGCTACAAAAAGGACTTGTTCTGAGAGCAATGACTGCCCCAGGATTTTGTAACCAGTTGCAACCACCTAAAAGCAGCTCTGGAAAAGAGGTCACTGAAGAGTCTCTCCAGGTGAGGGCTTTGTCTTAGATCATCTGCTGTTTTTAAACAATGAGGAAGACTAAAATAGGCCCAGCATTTCGATTAAAATGCTCTGTTCTCACTGCTGACAGTCGGTGTAGCAGAACAAAACAAACCTGGGCCTCAGTTCAGTTCTGCCCCGAAACCAGCTAGGTGAGCAGAGGCAAGTCAGTGACCTCCAAGCCTCAGTTTCCACAACCCTAGAATGGAGATAAGTCACCCTACTTTGGGGGATTGAAGGAGATAGTATATATTGAAAGGGACTAGTATAGAGATTGGCACATAGTGAGCTATTCATAAACTCCTCTTAGAAAATAATATCCCAGTCTGTTATAGTGGCTCACATCTGTAATCCTAGCACTTTGGGATGCCAAAGAAGGAGGGTCGCTTGAGCTCAGGAGTTCGAGGCCAGCCTGGGCAACATGGTGAGACCTTGTCTCTACAAATAGTAATAATAATAATTAGCTTGGCATGGTGGCATGCACCTCTAGTCCCAGCTACTTGGGAGACTGAGGTGGGAGGATCGCTCAAGCCCAGCAGGTCAAGGCTGCAGTGAGCCATGATTGTGCCACTGAATTCTAGCCTGGGAGACAGAGTAAGACCCTGTCTCAAAAAAAAAAAAAGGTAATATTCCCCTGGGCTTTCATTCATTCAGCAAACATGGATGTGCATCCGATAGGCACTGGGGACTCAGGAGATGCACCAGGAGGAGGTACATGAGGCCCTGCCTCCTGGAGCTTACATGCTGCAGGGCGGAAGTCAGCAAACAGGGAGGTAGACACGTGAACAGCATGCTTTTCTCAAATGTGATGAGTGGTTGTGAAGGAGATAAATAAGGTGGTGAGATGAAAAGAATAGTGGCATTCCATCCACTGACACAGTGAGTTGGGGAGGTGTCTCTGAGAAGACAGTGTGATCTGAGACCCTGGGATAGGGACGAATTAGTCCCACAAAGAATGGGGACTGGGATGCAGAGGAAATGCAGGGGCAACTTCCAGGAATAGGAGAGGGCTTGGCATTGGTGGGGACAGCAAGGAGGTCAGTGTGGCTGGAGGGTAGTGGAGAGGATGTGGGATGGTGAGGCTAGATCATCAGGTAGGATCGGTGCCCCAGGGCAGGGCCTCTGGAAGCCATCTTGAGGCATTTGGGAGTTTGGTACTGGGCAGGAAGAAGGCTATGCTGGCTCTCAGTCGGTGTGATGTAATGTGACTGGCATTTTAGGCCCTAGGTTTGGGTGCTGTATGCAGAAGGCGCATGGAGGGGCATGAATGAGGTGGTCACGATCATCCTGGGAGGACGGGGTGATTTAGTCTAAGGAGGATGGAGGTTAAGTAGACAGAGGGACATGGACAGCCTAGAGAGAGGTTCTGAGGTAGGGGAGACAGGAGATGAGGAAAGGAGAAAGAAAAGAGGGCTCCTGGGTCATAGAGACACCCGGGAGGATGAGAGCTGCTGCCTTAAATGGAAAGGAGCAGCAGGTTTGGGTGGTGGCAGGGGACAAAGCTGGACTCAAGCAGGAGGTAGGATTTCAGCCGGGAGCTCAGTGGAGGGATTGGAAAAGAAATTTGAGAGTTATCAACATAGATGCCTTTGAAGCCTAGGAAACTGGGTAAGCTCCCTTAGAGAAACAAGGACTAGTTCCGGCCACAAGGGTCTCCCACCTAAAACCTTTAAAGTCATGTCAAGGAGAGGCCAGTGCAGAAGGCTAAGGAATAGTGACCGATGCAGGAGGAAGATGGGATGTATGCTGTGTCAGGAGCCCGGGGGGTGGGGGGGGCGGGGGTAGGCTTCCAAAAAGACCAAGGGGCGGGGCCCTGCACGAGGCCAGGAGTCAGGAGAACGGAGCAATGTCCTGAAGTTACAGTGTGGGATTGATTGTGAACTAGACATGGGTTTCAGTGAGTGGTGGGTATGGAACCCCAACTGAGGCTGTGAGGCATGAATCGGGTGAGGCAGGATGCTAAATTTGGTGCTTCCTGTCTTTCCTGGGGATGTGTGTGGAGTTCTTAACCCCTCCAGGAGGCTGGTAGCTCTCCCTGCCGGTTCCCTATGTACCCATCCATAGTCAGAGGAGCAGTGCAAGGGCACAGGACGTACCCTGGGCCCTACAGGGAGAAGATCTGAGCTGCTAAGGCCACGCAGCCACCATTCACATTCAGAACATGCGCCCTTGCTGGGAGTGGTGGCAGCAGAAACACTGATTCCCACAAAACTCTAAATAGCGGATGTGGGATGAGTACGGAATGCTAGCCTTTCTCTGTTTTATAGCCAAAGGAAAGTCTTCTGGAAGCCAGCACCTCTTTGGGTGGATCTGAAGGGAGGGAGGATGTGGTTTAAGCTATTTGGTGCAAAGTTTTCCAGGTGTTGTGAAAGACATATTTATTGGGTCTGGGAGTGAAAACAAGGAAGAAAGGGTAGAGCTGTAATGTGACGGGAAATGTTAGTAAATGGAGATTTTTTCTTTTATTAGGTGGAAAGTGAAGTAAATGAACTCTGCGGTGGTGTCTTCCAACTTCACTTCCAACTCTCCTGTGTTTGTAGACTCCATGTTCCTAAACAATGGAAAATACAGCCACAGTCTCCAAAGGACAAGTACTTATCCGTTCCTTTAATTTAACTGTATTGAGAATGTTCAATGTGCAGTGTAAGAAAAATTGAAAGTGAATAAAGGAAGCTGAAGATGTTTAAAGATATAGTTGAGAAATCTAAAACCTAATGAATTGTTTTAGAAGAGGTGTTTAAACAAAATAGGACTACAGGGGAGGCTGAGGAGGGCTCACTTCAGCCCAGGAGTTCGAGGCTGCAGTGAGCTATGATCATGCTGCTGCACTCCAGCCTGGGCAATGGGGCAAGACCCTGTATCCTAAAAACAAACAAACAAACAAAAAGATGATGACGAAAGAAAAAAATAAATAGATGAGAGGCAGATAAGCTGTATTTATAGGATTCCATACATAAACAAGAACCCTGAGTAACTGTGGCCTCAGCATGATAGATATTGATTTCTCTTACACATAAAAGAAATCAAGCAGGGGATGAGGTGGCTAGCCCAGGGCTGGGTTGGTGGGTCTATGAATTTGCCAGGGACCTAATCTGTCACACTCAGCCCAGTCCCCACCCTCATAGTCCAGAAAAGAGCTGGAGCTTGCGCTGCACTGGCTGAGCTCTTCAGAGAGAATGGCATGAGGGCCCCACTGTAAGGGCATCACAGGCATTGCTCATGTATCTTCTAAGCTAGAGCATTCATCCATGGCCATGCGTAGCTGCAAGGGAGGCTGGGCATGTCTGTGGGTTGGGCAGCAATACAATATGGGTGTTACTATTTTGAGAGAAGCCGAGAAAGTCTGGCACAGAGGCTAATCTACAAAAATCAGAATATGCAAAACAGATGTAAAATTGGTGATAATTCACTTTACAAGTGATGTCTTATTGTACCTCCATTAGCACAAGCCACAGTCCTTGACTCAGCATTTGAAGGCCTCTGCCTTAGTGCCTCAATCTACCTCTCTAAACTTATCTCCCTGTTCACACTCTGCACAGCCCTGGACTTCTGCTAAGCTTGTGATCCCTTAGTTCTGGGTCTCTGCTTGCTTTGTACTGGCTTGAGTTTCAATTCATACTCAGAAGACTGGATGAAATCACTGTGTGCATTTAAGTGGGCAAAAAAAAAAAGAGCAATCTTCAGGAGGGAATCACACCTGCACACACATGTGCCGTAAGTGACTAGTGGAGTCCAACGAGATCTCTGATCTCAGAGTGGTAAGTGACTAGTGGATCCAACAGATCTCTGATTGCAACAAGATCAGAGATGGGATGGAGAGCTGGTGGACCTGGCACATAAGCTGTTACAATACTCCCCTGGGAAGAAAGGTTCTCAGGGGCTTGCCCCATCCTGGAGAAGTGGCTCCCAGAGATAACCTCATATGCCAGCGGGGTAACTGATTTTGTCATTATCCCCATTTCCAAGCTCACTTCTTTATGTTTATCCAAAGATCTTCAAAGAGAGATACTTTCTTTGACCAGGGAAGGCTTGTCTGTATACAAACAATTGAAAGGAACATCTGTCACTCTCATAAGGCTCTTAAAGGTTCCAAATGACCCTCACAGGGTTTCATTACCTCAAACCTCTAGATTATATTGAAAAGGGGAGGCATATACATGCATGCTTGCAGGTGAAGGAAAGAACCTAGACTTAACTTTCTACAGATTCTCAAGGATGTCTGTGCCTCTGAAAGATTAAGAAGTAGGAATTCATCTGTGTTCCAGGGCTGGCTGAGTCTTGCAGTATGACAGTGATCCTGGGGAACTGAAGATCCACACCTAGGAAAAGAGAGCTGGAGAAAAAGACCCGGTGGCCACAGGTCCCAGCAGGCTTGCTCAGTGACCCCGACCCCATGGAATGCCAGAGATCAAGCTAGATTCCGGATGTAGTGCAGGGCAGCCAGGCAGGTAGTCGTGCCACCCTCACCAGCACACACTGTCAACCAGGAGGCAGATGCATAGGCCTCTGAATGGATGTGTGAGGGTGACTTTTGAATATTTTCATTCTGCACTTAGCTGAGCTAAGCTCTGGTCTCTTAGCACTGAACTGGAGGTGGAGGAGTAAAAGAAGGAGTAAGCAAAATGTTTCTTAAATGGTCATTTAAAAACTTTCCTAGCTTGTTGCCATTAAATTGGACTTTACTATTAATGTGAGACCTGGATTTTAGTACGTTATTGTTGTAAGCCATTAACCATGTAAAATGATCCAGAGTCAATTTAGATTTGGATAACAGCTAATATTACAACCCCGATTTAATATTTTGGTTACATAGAAAGTTTTATTTTTAATAAAACAGGAGATGTAGTGGGGAGGAAAGCGGAGGCCTGCATGCAATTACATTAAATACACTCTGACTTTTAATAGCACTGTAGTCATGTGACTTCGACAACAGCATTGAGTGCTGTATTTTCATGCCACACATGTGACCTGAGACTTTATTAAAATATAAGTCATGTTTAATCGTACAATATGAAAAGCCATTCTCATGTCAATGGGCCTCTTCCTTCAAATTTCCACAGTTCAATAAAGGGCCCAACAGCTACACTGAACAGATCATGAGAATTAGAAATAGAAAAGATCTGTTTACTTATAGGACATGATTTTAGATTCCTTTATTACTCATGCAGTCATTCACTAAACATTTATTGAACACTTATGTGAAGAAACATCATCCCAAACTTGGAAATAAGGGGTGACTGACAGCATGTCTTTCCATTGTCACACCATGGCCTGCCAGGATTTTCAAATCTCTGGGAGAATCAATCTGTTTGACATTGCTGCTTACTGATTAGAGCCCAGATTCTGTGATGTTACCTGTAGATTTCCATCATTAGAGAAGCTGTGGTTTCATTGCACTGTAGAACATTAACCAGTGTTCTATATAACTTAGCAATCATATTCTAACACTCTGTTCCCAAAAAATTTCTAGAAATACCCAATTCTTAAAAATGCTTTTGAACTGGCCTTACTATTATATGTTCCCTTGTTCATAATGAAATCTATCTTTGACAGACATTTATTCTAGATTGGTGTTTTAATCTATTTGTGCTGCTGTAACAGAAGACCACAGACAAGGAAGGTACTTTACAAAAAACAGAATTTTGTTTCTACCCTTTCTGGGGTCTAGGAAGTCCAAGATCAAAGCACTGGCATCTGGTGTGGGCCTTCTTGCTCTGTTCTCACATGGCGGAAGTAGACGGGCAAGAGAGAACACATGCCGTGTTCTTACGGGGCAGAAGAGCAAGCCAGCCAAACACAGCTGGAGCCTTTTTTATAAGGGCCTTATTCCCACTCATGAGGAAAAGGCTGCCAGGGTCTAATCACCCCTTAAAGACCTCACCTTTCAATACAATCACATTGGCAACACCTGGATTTTGGAGGGGACACATTTAAACTGCGGCAATTGAGATGACATCACATTTTTGACTTTTTGAAAGTTATACTCTGTGCTGTTAAAGGTTTACAGAAATATAAATGACAACTCCCTGACCTCCAAGTCTGTCTACAACAGCTGTAATATTAGACAGAAAGTGATCCGTGCTGTAGTGAAGGGTAGAGGAAGTACAGTAGGACACAGAACAGAAGCTTCATTTGTAGCTGGAAACATAGGGAAATCTTTATGAAAGAAAGGGAATGCTTTGGCCAGCCTGGGCAGTGAGGAGAGGCACTGGGCTATGACATCCCTGTCCTTTGGACAAGTTTAATGTCATCCCTCTTCTTGCTATCTCTTCATCTTTCCCTTTTCTTTCAATCTCAGATCTTCCTTTTCCTTGCTCATCTTTGCCCTTCCTCAGTTGCTCCAATTCTCCTTCCTCTGGACTCCATTCTTCTTGCCACTTGCTTCAGAAGGGAAGTATTTGGAAGAACTAAGTGGGAGCCTCTCTGCAGAGTGGGAGCTGAGCAGGAGCCCAAGCCACTCTCAGGGGCCTCCTGTGCTATGGGTGGAAAGGCGCTCGTTTTAGAAAAAAAACGCTCCAGAGGATCAGAGGATAAAAAAAGAGGCCAGGGAGTCAGGCAATCTGCATTTATTTAAAATGGTTTCATGGAGTTGGCTGTTCTCCTTAATAGGAAATATAAAACAATATCAATATTTGTAGGCATTTATGCAGCGGGTATTAAGGCAGCCAGCACCTTCACCCGGAGGCAGACAGGATTATAAAGACACTGGTCTGATCCTTTGGATGAGGAGAGCACATTGCTCCCTGGGGCTGAAATCACTCTTCCAGGGCCCTGGGGCCCCATTTGGCCTTCAGAAAGTGGAACAAAATGCAATGATCCCTAGGAACCCTGCCAGGTTAGCAGCTCCCCAAACCAAGCCACTCCCTTTCTTTTCCCTTGACTTTTCCCTTCTGTTAAGGATCATTGTCTCTGATCCAGCCACGGGCCTTAGCACAGCGCAGAGACCACAGATCATTCTCCTAAAGATGAGCAAATGGCTCCAGGGTGGAACAGGGTAGAAACAAAGTCCCCACTTCCACGTCTAAGCCGAACTTTTAGCCTTGGTGTGTGTTCTATCCTGGCTTCCTGAGCTCCCAGAGGGACTAAGTTCCCAGTGTCCAGGGCAGTAACTGGCTTCACCTCCTTCCTGGCAGCCTTCCCTCCTCTCTCTCCCCTTCCCACCCCCATCAGGGTTTTCTCCACCGTCATGGTAAACTTGCACTTTCATTTTTGTATCTGGGTCTGCTTCTGGGGCAGCACAAAGACATCCCTCCTTTTCCTTATTTCTCTTCCTTCAGCTTCTTACAACTTACTTTAGAAAGTCTCCAAGGATATCTTCTCCCCTGGCCCCAGGCAAAGTCATACTCCCCTCCCACAGGCAGGCAGGAGCAAAAGAAGGCAGGGGATATTTACCTTTCCATTTTTTGGTCTGCTCATTTAAAATACAGCACCCACGTCTGGGATTATGTAAAGCCACTAACGAAGGGAGGTGAATTGTGAGTGGAATTTTGACAAATAACAATAATAATAAAAATCTAGTCTGGACCTATGTCTTAGTCTATTCGGGATGCTGTAACTAAATACTGTAAATTGGGTGGCTTAACAACAGGAATGGGTTTCTGGAGGCTGGAAGTTCAAGATCAAGGTGCCAGCAGATGGGGTGTCTGCTGAGGGTGCTTTTCCTGGCGTCTTCTCTTGTCCTCACTGGTGGAAGAAAAGAACTCTGGTCACTTTGGTCTCTTATAAGGGCACTGACCCCATGAGGGCTCCACTTTGATGATCAAGTCCCCTTCCAAAAGCCCCACTTCCTAATACCATCACCTTGGGGGTTAGGTTTTATCATATGGATTTGTGGGGGATATAAACATTCAGACCATAGTAACCTAATAACCTGCCTGGCCAGGCCTCCCCCGGAGACTGCAGGAGACCCAGTGGTTGAAACCAGAGTTTCTGCTCCCCTCACCCTGCTCCTGCACTGCCTCCCTGGAAGGGAGAGAGGAGGAAGAAGAGGTGAGGAAGGCAGGAGGAAGACAGCTGGCCATGGAGCTGCCGGGGCTGGTAAAGGCAGGGACTGATGACTGTCATACTTGGGAAAGAGGAGGGACCCATCTTAGGCTAAGAAGGAAAGCCCTGGGGTGGTCTATCCTCTGTCCCTTTGGGGGAAGCAATGTTCATCATGCACTTGTACAAAGTACCAGCTCCAGAACCAGGACGCTCCTTGTCGTCATTGGAAAATGAAGACAGAGTCTCAGCATCCTGGCTGCCGTCCTTAATCTGCGCCTCCCCGCACTTACCCCAGCAGAATATCATTGTTGTGATGTTCAGACAAGAGAATTCTGCCCTGGTTCCTGGAGTCCAAGCTTCTCAGCTTCTTTGTCTATCGGTCAGGTCAGTTTGTCGCTCTTCCCCATACCCTCTGTATCTTTCTCTTTTCCTTCCTCCCTTCCTTTTCCTTTCCTCTCTCTAGTGCTTTTTCTTTTCTTACTTTTTGTGAATATTTTCAGCTGTCTACTCTTAGCCAGGTATGGTGCCCAGAAAACAGCACGGGGGCATCCAGCAGGCATCTGCTGGGCAATTAGAGAGGAACTTGGTGATTTCTGGGGCCAAGGCCAGCTCCTCAGCTGGGGGGCACACAGATCCCTCTCAGGGGAGGAGCCTGAGGAGCTGCTGGCCAAGAGTGGAAGCTTGCATGAGCCTGATTGGTTAATGAGAATTTCACTTTATTTGTTTCTGTGGGTGATGCACTACTCAGGATCAGTGGGACCCAGGGATCCTCCCTGTGGGAGGAGATCAAGTCAAATGGCACCCAGTTAGCCAGGGAAAAGGAATTGGGATATTCTTAGCATATTATATATCCAAAATAATTTAGGTATTTCTAAAGGGACATTTTCCTCCAACCAGGATGTATATCATTTTAAGGCTCATCTGGTTTAGAAAACCAGAAACAAACATTAAGAAGTCTCCCTTTCCCTACTCATCAAATTTTGCTTCTCTTTCGAGGAGATTCAGGCAGATCTACTGAGCTCCCTGATTCTTCCCCACAGATATGGTGGGTGTTGAGCGAGTCCGTGGACGTCTCCCGGTCCTCAATTCCCCCACCTCATTCCCATCTTGGTCTCGTGACCCCATGTAGTCCATGCATGCTAAATGCTACAACACACAACCTCCCAGGTTCAGTGGCCTAATTACAATCGAATGTTATTTTTCAGTCCAGTGCAGGTTGGTGGCAATGGGAATGGAGACTTGGGGATACTTGGGTGGGGGAAAGGAACTGCTCCATGCAGTCTGCTACCACCTATGGCTTCCCCTCTTCTAGAGCAATGGAATCCTTCACTGGGTCTTACCTAAGTAAATCTAGAAATTCTAGGTAGCAATGAGCACTAGAATTCTAATCTCATTTCCTAGGAAAACCTCACTGCATTGCACAGACATGAACCCCTGGGATGATGCCACCTCAGTCACAACCAGTGATTTGTGACATGGACTGTCAGATTCTACTAGCAAATTCATTATTTTGATTTGGCCAAAAAGCTTTTACTAAACAAACTTGACTTTCTCATGGAAAAGATGATTGTACTTTCTCTCTCGAAAACAGGTTTTGTTAAACTTCCTTTTAATAGAAAGACTAAAAGCCCTACTGTATCCAAAAATGGCTCATCAGAGGGGGGTTGCCATTCAAAGGATGTCTTCCTCTCAAATTGACAGAGGCTCATTACTCTAAATTGCTTCAAGCGCCACCAAGATTAGAATTCTTCAGCAGCCTATGCTGATTGAGAAAGATGTCGCCTCTGAAGTTACAAGCTACCCCGCTGAATCTGTAGGGTCCCTGGGAGCTTCTAATCAGCTGAACATCAGCTGCCTGACCTACTTGAAATGTGGACCAATGAAAATTGTGTGTAGCTTGTAGAAGTCGGTGTTGGATTATAGGATTAACAGGCGCTGCTGGGGGTGGGGCGGCCTTTTACTGTAGCTGACACGGGGCCGTGACTCAGGCTTTTGTCGAAAAACAATGCTGCCGAGATACCACAGGGCCTAAGAGGTGTTTTGATGCTTGAAGACCCAAATGAGGCTAGTTGCAGAGAAAAACTAAGGAAAAAAAAAAAAAAAAAAAGAGAGGCAGAGACCAGGAGAGGAGATCAGAGAGGAAGGTTGGGTTGAAAGCAAGATCAGAGATGAGAAGAGGGATGGACAGAGGCAAACACTGTGTTTCTCTGCAACACTGTTCTGTGGACCTGGAAACAAACTGCTTATCTGGCCTGAGATCATTTCTTTGTTGCTAAGACTGAGAATATCAGATGGTGAGGATCACAATAGTATCATGGTTCAGCCCAATGGCTCTAAATTGTCCTTCAGCCCCTAATTATCCTGGCTTTGATCTCCCTCCTAAAGCAATCCCTGTGGTTTCTGATGACAGGTGCTTACTGCTTGCTATACTTCCTTTTATTTTTTTTTTGGAGACAGGAGTTTCGGTCCTGTTGGCCAGGCTGGAGTGCAATGGTATGATCTCAGCTCACTGCAACCTCTGCCTCCTGGGTCCAAGCTATTCTCCTGCCTCAACATCCCAAGTAGCTGGGATTACAGGCATCCACCAAGACACCTGGCTAATTTTTTGTTTTTTTAATAGAGATGGGGTTTCACCATGTTAGCCAGGCTGGTCTCGAACTCCTGGCCTAAGGTGATCCAACTGCCTCGGCCTCCCAAAGTACTGAGATTACCAGCATGAGCCACAGCGCACAGCCTGCTTTCTACACTTTCTGAAATGTAAGCAGCAGCTAATATATTCCTTCTTTCCTCTTTCTCTCTCTCTTTCTTTCTTTTCCTTCCCTTTCTTTCTTTTGCTCTTTCTTTCTTCCTTCCTTTCTTTCTTTTTTGAAACAGGGTCTCACTCTGTCACCCAGGCTGGAGTGCAGTGGCACGATCTCAGCTCACTGCAGCCTCTGCCTCCCAGGCTCAGGTGATCCTCCCACCTCAGCCAGCCAGCCTTCTTTCCTTCCTTCCTTCCTTTCCTCCTCCCTTCCTCCCTGCACTCCCCTTTTTTCTGTCCCTTCTCTCTCACCTCCCTCTCTCTCTTCCTCTGTCCCTCTCTTCCTTCTTTCCAGTCATTCATTCCCTTGGTAGACACAATGATGTGAAGCCCAAATTCCCCTTCAGGAATGAAGGTCTTATTCTCCCAGTGGCTGAAAGACCACCCTCAATTATCAGCCCTCTTTGGGGGTTGTCATGTCTGAAGATAGTCCCCTTGCCCAAGGGCCACAATTCCTTCCCAATGGCAGCCCCTATTCAGGGAGTGATGGATACGCTGGTATAAGAGCCTGGCCAGCACCTCCTTCCGTCCCCATACAGATTCCTCTGAATCTGTAGGGTCCCTAGGAGCCTCTAATCAGCTGAACATCAGCTGCCTGACCTACTTGAAATGTGGACCAATGAAAATTGTGTATAATATTGTAGAATTCAGTGTTGGATTATAAGGCCATGCTGCTTGGAGCTCCCTGTGACCAGCTGAAGCCTTGGCATGGCAGCCCACCTCCTCCCTCTTTGCAATTTGGCCTCAAGCCCCTCTAGAAGCTCCACCGGGGTCAATCCTGTGCCCCTAACAAGCATCCTGCATGCTGACCACCACCTCAGCCTCCCAGAGCCCCCAACTGTGGCAGGTTTTAAACTGACACTGGTTGGCAAAGAATGAAACCTGTGCTGTTGCTGCCAACCTGCTTACATCTGACATGACAGTTAAGTGAGTACCTTCACTTACACACACACACACACACACACACATGAATTCTCTAGAATTGTGTGTGTGAGTGACACTGCTTGGTAGATACCAAGGCAAGACAGACTAATACCTCTAAAAACAAAAATCAATTGTGTAAAGCCCCTCTTATGAGAGAAAATATATACAAATATACATACACACATATATCTATATAAAGCCTGTTTTCAGGAGCCTCTTGCAAATCCGGAACTCCTCTAGCCATCCAAGGCTTTAGTTTTCTCTTGAAGATCTTCCTTTGACCTTTGATATGCTTGGTTTCTGTGGTGCCATTTGACAGCTTGCGTCATCTCAGCATTTCTCACAGAAGACCTCAGACCTGGCCCAGCACACACCTTTCCAGCTATGTATACTTCAGCTGTCCATCTGGAAACTGAGGCGGTTCCTTCATGCCATCCTGTTGCCTTTCTGCAGAGCACAGACCATTCTAACAGAGCCGCACAGAGAGGCTGCTGCTCCCTGCGGCAGAGGAAAACCCATGGTGTCTTCTTGTTCAATGAAAAACATTCATGCCTTTTTTTTTTCTTGACAGGAAAGTATCCCCAGGCATGCTTTACAACATGACACCCTTGGCATCAAATCTAGAAGATATTTATCTTGTCTTTGTCTCAAGAAAGGGATTCCTAAATGAGCTATTGTTCTCTGTGAAACAAGTACTAATTAGCATGGCCTTAGTGTGGACCTTCGTTTTCCAAAAAATCATATTTTCCTGATAGAGGAGCAGCCATGCTAGAGTCAAGGGAAAACAACGAACAGCAGGTTAATTGCTAAGCCCAAAGCTATGGCATCAGAGGAGCAGGAAACCAGTCCTGCTGTTCTAAGTCTGCAAAGCAATTTCACACTGCAAGAAGGGGGACCCTGATGCCTGTGGGAGCCTGGACTGGTACTGACCTTGTACATGGGTCAGCCAAGGAAGGATGACATATAACATAACTCATTCTGCCAGAGAGTAACAGAGGCTTTACCCTTGGGGCTGACTCCTTGAATTAAGATTATGCCACCCAGGATCAGAGAGGCTGAATGCCCCACTCAAGGTCACACAGAGCTTCTTGGCTTAGGGTGTGGTGGGTTAAAAGTTTAAACTTCATTTTTGTTTTTTTTTAAATTGTGGTGAAATATACATAACAGAATATACTATCTCCACCATTTAAAAATATCTAGTTTAGTGGCATTAGGATCATTTCACGCTGTACAACCATGGCTACCATCCATCTCCAGAACTTTTTCACTTTCCAAACTGAAACTAAGTCTCCATCAACTCTGGCCCCTTTATTCTTGGGGCCAATCCCATAAATTAAGATGACATCACCAGGATCAGAAAGGCCAAGTGCCCCAGTTGACATTACACAGAGCTTTTGTACCCAGATTTTCGTTTTCATTGCCCTCCACCCCACAACACACACACACACACACACACACACACACACACACACACACACACACACACAAACTATTTCAAACCAATTAACTTCTGATTCTCCCCTTCCCTGCAGTCACTGGCAACCTCCATTCTACTTTCTGTCTCTATGAATTTGACTATTTCTGGTCCCTCATAGAAGTGGAATCATACAGTATTTACCTTTGTGTGAGTGGTTCACTTCACTTAGTATAATGACCTCAGTCTCATCCATGTTGTAGCATGTGTCAAAATGGCCTTTACTTTTTAAGGCCAAATAATAGTCTTCACATATATATACTATATATATAATATATATATAATTACATGTATACCTGTAGATGAAGAAGTTCTGTTTATATAAATGAATAAACTAAATGTGGTGTATATATATATACTCACATATGTACATTCATTTACATTCATTCATCAAGGTACTCTTGAGTTGCTTCTGCCTTCTGGCTACTGCAAATAATATTGCTAAGGTAATCAAACTGGGACTAAGGGCCAACATGGGTGTACAAATATCTCTGTAAATTTAAAGATAATTGTTGTTGCTGTTGTTTTGTTTTGTTTGAGACAGAGTCTTGTGTTGCCCAGGCTAGAGTGCAGTGGCAATCTCAGCTTACTGCAACCTCTGCGTCCCAGACTCAAGCGATTCTCTTGCCTCAACCTCTGGAGTAGCTGGGATTACAGGCGTGTGCCACCATGCCTGGCTGATTTTTGTATTTTTAGCAGAGACGGGGTTTCAACATGTTGGCCAGGCAGGTTTCAAACTCCTGACCTCAAGTGATCCTCCCACCTCTGCCTCCCAAAGTGCCTGGATTACAGGCATGAGACACTGCACCCAGCCTTAAAGATAATTTTTAAGTTTAAATTGATTCTTAGAAAATATACAATTGCATTTTCTGCTGGTGGAGCCTAATTGATAGTTGAGCTAGGCTGTCACCATTTTAGGGTCTGTTTCTATTCTATTTAGCCTGCTTGGATGGCTTTACAAATACAGGCTCTGGCTCTTCCTTTAGTCTAACCAAAGACATAAAGACAAAGTGGACACAGTTGGCAGAAGAGTGGCTCAGGCCTTGCAGAATGTCCTTCCCGAGGACACGGTGTGATTTGGTTCCCTGCTGCACCAGTGCCTAAGATAGTTCCTGGCACCGAGGAGACTCTCAATACATTTTTATTTTTTTGGGTGGATAATGAAAAAAAAAAAAAAAGAAACTTTTAAAAATCAATGGATCGTATTGATCTATTTATTTTTAAACAAATTTATCTTTAACCAAACTTAAATGTGTATCTAGTTGTAGAGCTTATTTTCTGTAATAACCATCATGGATGGGAGCCATGAGTTTGTGAATGAATAGACAACGGCATGCCTGGAAAACAGAGCGAAGTCTCCTTTGTGCCTTTAGCACTCTAAGGAACCTTTAAAAAAAAATCTCTGAGGCGCTGCCACCAGACTTAGACAAAAAAAGACACGTGTTGCTGAAGATGGATCAGGCTTTGCTACTCATCCATAATGAACTTCTCGGGACCAACTTGACTGTCTACTGGAAATTGGAATCCTGTTGTCATTGCTTGTTTCAGGTTCTGGTAAATGTTCCTCAGAGTCCAAAAGCGGGGAAGCCTAGCATTGCAGCCGGCCCTGTCAGCACCCAGCAAGGATCCATCCTACAGCTCAACGACACCTTGGAAGAGAAAGAAGTTTGTAGGCTGGAATACAAATGTGGAAAATTTGGAAACTATTCTCTCTCGGTAAATTACATCCATAATGGAGTTAGTGAAATTGCCTGTGACCGGGCTGTGAACGAGGATCCAACTGACAGTAATCTTCCTGTGAGCACTGCATTCCTTATTGATCTCGCTCTCATCATTGTGATATCTTTTCTGAGGCTCTTGTGGAGTTTGGATGACTTTAATAATCGGATTTCTAAGGCCGTAAGTTCTCGAGAAACTGATCGCCTCATCAATTCTGGGCTGGGACCTCCCAGCAGGACAGACCCTCTCGATGGTGACCTCCAGCCAGGAGTGTGGCATCCGTTTGCCCTGCTGCTCCCTCTCCATGGCGTGGACACCTTCAGGGGGATTGCTGTCATACTCATGGTCTTCGTCGATTATGGAGAAGGAAAATATTGGTACTTCAAACACACGAGTTGGAATGGGTTGACGGTGGCTGACCTCGCGTTCCCATGGTATTTATTATGGGATCTTCCATTTTTCTATCAATGAAGTCTATACTGCAATGGGGATATTCAAAATTCAGATTGCTGGGGAAGATTGCATGGAGGAGTTTCCTGTTAATCTATATAGGAATTATCATTGTGAATCCTTATTATTGCCTTGGTCCATTGTCTCGGGACAAGGTGCGCATTCCTGGTGTGCTGCAGCGCTTGGGGGTGACTTGCTTTGTGGTTGCTGCGTTGGAGCTCCTCTTTGTTAATCCTGTGCCTGAATATTGTGCCTCGGAGAGGAGCTGCCTTTCTCTTCGAGACATAATGTCCAGCTGGCCCTAGTGGCTGCTCATCCTGGTGCTGTAAGACCTGTGGCTGGGCTTGACATTCCTCCTGCCAGTCCCTGGGTGCCCTACTGGTTATCTTGGTCCTGGGGGCATTGGAGATTTTGGCAAGTATCCACATTGTACTGGAGGAGCTGCGGGCCACATGGACCGCCTGCAGCTGGGAGACAATCGCTTTTAACAGCGCCCGTCTTCTGCTGTGCTTTACCACACCGAGGTGGCCTATGACCCCGAGGGCATCCTGGGCACCATCCACGCCATCATGATGGCCTTTTTAGTAGTTCAGGCAGGAAAAATACTATTGTATTACAAGGCTCAGACCAAAGATATCCCAGTTCGATTCACTGCTTGGTGTTGCATTCTTGGGCTCATTTCTGTTGCTATGACAAAAGTTTCTGAAAATGAAGGTTTTATTTCAGTAAACAAAAATCTCCGATCCCTTTCGTATGTCACCACTCTCATTTCTTTTGCCTACTTCCTCCTGCTGGTCCTGTACCCGGTTGTGGATGTGAAGGGACTGTGGACAGGAGCCCAGTTCTTTTATCCAGGAATGAATTCTACTCTGGTATATGTTGCCCATGAGGTGTTTGAGACCTACTTCCCCTTTCAGTGGAAGCTGGAGGACAATCAGTCCCACAGGGAGCACCTGACTCAGAACATTGTTGCCACTGCCCTCTGGGTGCTCACTGCCTGCACCCTCTAGAGAAAGAAGATTTTTTGGGAAAATCTGCTGACATGTGCTGCTGGGAGATTCTAGTGGGCCTGCAGGGAGGACCGAAGCAGCCTTCATTAAATGGAAGCGCTCATTAGGAAAAAAAACTTGGATACCTTGCAGCTGCATTAGAATTGCTAAAAGAAAAATTATAAACTCTCATCTCTTAACTGCAACTCCCCCAAAAATTGTTAAAGATGCCGGTGTGTCAGGTGACTGTGAGCACGATTCTACTGCTTAACACGAAACCATGAATCGCGCCGCACACAGGAGCAAGTGGTTTCTTAGCCAGGAGCCTCGGGGTTGCACACGCAGCAGCGGGCGGTTCCTTAACTGGGAAGCCTCAGGGTTGGCTGGCGTGTGGCTGGTCTGGGCTGGGTTCGGCTGGGCCATCTGCTTCTGAGCATCCGCGGGGGGTGGCTTCTTGAGGGAGTCTGGGCTCAGGGTCACAGAGTGACCCTGAAGAAGAAGTCATTGCGTCCGGGGGAGGTTCTGGGCGTGGCCAGGCACAGGCAAATAGAGGCGAGCGCTAGCGGAAGCAGCAAGGCCTGTAAAGGCGCGCCTTCACTTCCACTTTAATGTATTGGCCAACGCTAGTCTCACGGCCAAAGTTAAAGGAAGGGGGAAAGTGGGAAATATGTTCTACCTTTTGTGGGAAAAACCATAAAGTCACGGAGAAGAGATCTAAATACAGAGAGGGCTGGAGAATTGGACCAATAATGGCAGCTTCCACATCCGGCTGACGAAAAATATGGCGGCTTGCTGGGGAGGTGACGCTGCAGCGTGAGATCCACTCAGCTGAGCATCTCCACCATCACCACCATGAAGCCCAGGGAGGGAAGAGTCTGAGGGGATCCTTCGGCAGAATGTGGTTGTCACGGACTGAATGTTTGTGTCCCCTCACGATTTGTATGTTGAAATCCTAAAGCCCAACATGATGGTACGAAGCAGTGAGGTTTTGGGAGGTGGTTAGGTCAGGAGAGTGGAGCCCTCACGAATAGGATTCGTGCCCTCATAAGAAGAGATCAGAGAGCTCCCTCGCCCCTTCCACCAAGTGAGGACACAGCCTGGAGGCGCCACCTATGAACCAGGAAGTGAATCCTCACCAGACACCTAACCAGCCCGCATCTCCATCTTGGACTTCCCGCCTCCAGAATTGTGAGAATAAATGCTTATTGTTTAAGCCACAGATATAACCAGCCTATGGTATATTTGTTATCATAGCCTGAACTAAGACACTAGTAGTAGAATATAAAGGTAAGAATTACAGTAGTAGTTCCAGTGCTCCTTAAGAGTTTGCCTTTGTGTGACTGCCACGCCAGGCCTCACGCAGTAGCTGACAGGTTGAGACTCCTAACGTCACCTATGCAGGGAGCGACTGTCGCTTTGCCTGAGCCTTGACATAGAATCCAATCCTTAGAACCTTCACTAGGTAACACAGATGTTTTTCTATTAATGACTATTTTCTGACTATTAATGACTATTTCTGACTATTAATAAACCTTGCTCTTCCCTGTAAGAAAGAGGAACGTCTACCTTCACCCTGAGCATGGGATCCCCCTTGCAAGGGTAATCACTGTCAGAAGCTATTTTGATTTCACTGCTCACCTGGCAGCTGGAAGTGAGCACATGGGATTAGCTCAAAAGCTTACAGTAAGACATCTCCAGCTGCTGACTTGGAAACCAGGTATAGGGCCAGGTAATGACAGGAACATTTCCTTCAGCTCATGTTGCTGTGACAGAGCAGGTTTCATCAAAACCGAACATGTTGGAACAGTCTCTGAGGCTGCTTTCTGGGAAGATCATCTAAGTGGCCTATTGCAGAGGTCCTCAGCCCCCAGGCCATGGACTGGTAGGGGACCTGAGCTCCGCCTCCTGTCAGGTCAGCAGCAGCATTAGATTCTCACAGGTGCGCAAACCCTATTGTGACCTGTGCATGCGTGGGATCTAGGTTGTACGCTCCATCCTCCTCCACCATCTGTGGAAAATTTGTCTTCCATGAAACCAGTCCCTGGTGCTGAAAAGGTTGGAGACCACTAGTTATAACAGGCAGGCCAGAAGTGGGCCCTGGGCTTTCCAGGTCTACTCATCGTTGGGTTCCTGTAACAGTGGGAAGTGTTAGGGACAGGGAAGGGAGGGAAAACAGGGAACCCCTAGCATCACTGGTCCATTTCTGAGTGACTCAGACTTGGGTACATTTCCCTGAAGATCCTCCTTGGAGTTCATCCTCCTCCATAAAGGTCTCGATGACTGATCAGTCAGAAGGTGACTTGGGAAGCTGGGCCTGGAAAGCAGAGTTTATGTTAAAAAAAAAAAAAAAAAAGTGATGGAGGTGATAGTGATATTGTGAAAACAGAAATAAGGACAGGGATCCATTGGTCTAGAAATGGCTAGAAAGAAAAAACTTCTAGTGTTAACTTTGCTGATTCACTCTGGTGGACTACAGACTTTTCCATTCCACAAAATGCATTATTGACGAATGACAGATATTGACTAATCTGTGTCACAAGCAACCTTAAAATACAGAAGCACAGGAATATAGACTCAGCCTTTCTGTGTTTGTGCAGTCATGGGCCACATAACAACATTTCAGTCAGCAACAGACCCCATATGCAACGGTGATCTCATGAGATTATAATGGAGCTGAAAAATTTCTATCACCTAGTGGTGTCTAGCCACTGGAACGTGGTAGCACAAGACACTACTCTTGTAATTGTGGTGATGCTGCTGTGAACACAACTACTGCCCTGCCAGTTATATAAAAGTCTAGCACATACAATTATGTATTGTACATAGTACTTGATAATGATACTAAATAACTATGTTACTGGTTTATGTATTTACTGTACTATACTTTCATCATTATTTGAGGGTGTACTCCTTCTACTTAATCCAAGACAGTTACTTTTCAAATGGCCTCAGGCAGGTTCTTCAGGAGGATTCCAAGACAAGGCATTGCTATCATAGGAGATGACAGCTCCATGCATGTTATTGCCCCTCAAGACCTTCCAGTGGGACAAGATTGGAGGTGGAAGACAGTGGTATAGATGACCCTGACCCTGTGCAGGCCTAGGCTCATGTGTGTGTTTGTGTCTTAGTTTTTGACAAAAAAAGTTTAAAACATTAAAAAAAAAATTAGAAAAAAGCTGATAGACTAAGACATAAAGAATACATTTGTGTAGCTGTGCAATGTATTTGTGTTTTAAGATAAGTGTTATTATAAAGGAGTCAAGATGTTAAATTAAAAAGTTTATAAAGTAAAAATTTATGGTAAGCTAAGGTTAATTTACTATTAAAGAAAAAAGTATTTTAAAATAAATGTTTAATAAATTTCACAGGCCAAGTGGACAGTATTTATAAAGTCTACAGCAGTGTACGGTAATGTCCTAGGCCTTCACATTCACTCATCCCTCACTCACTGACTCACCCAGAGTAACTTCCAGTCCTGTAAGCTCCATTCATGGTAAGTGTCCCATACAGGTGTGCAGCAGGTTATACATCTGCATTTGAGTGAGTGCACCCTACAATGTTTGCACAATGATGAAATCGCCTAATGACACATTTTTCAGAATGTATCCCTGTTGCTGAGCAACACATGACTGTATTTAAATGTTCCTGAAGATACTGATCCTCTTCCCTTTAATTGCAATTGTCTTCTTTCCTCTCAATCAACTCTAGGTTTTCTACCTTTCCTGGCAAACTAGACTGTAAGCTCCTTGAGGGCAGGTATCTTCTTTGCCATATTGTCTCAGTGGGGCACCTGAGGCTCCTGACATGAGTCTGGCACACAGGAAGTGTTCAGTCAACATCTTGAAATTAATGAGGTATGGGAACACACCCAGGAGTCACCACCGTTGATCCCCACTGAGAGACTTAAACATTCCATCAGCATCCCTCAAGAGTGGAAAGTGGTGGCAACAAAAGGTCCTGTTGATGCAGGTGTTCTTTGTTTAGTGAGGAGGCACTTGCATAACTCATGCTATGTGCTGAATTGAGTATCTCCTGCTCCCAAATCCATACAATGAAGCCCTAACCCCTAATGTGACTGCGTTTGGTAATAGGGCCTACAGGAGATAATTATGGTTAAATAAACTCATAAGGACAGGGCTCTAATAAGACAGGATTTGGGTCTTTATAAGAGGAGACACCAGGTGAGGAACAGCAAAAAGGTGGCTGTCTGCAAGCTGAGAAGAGAGCCCTCGTCAGAAACCAAATCAGTTGGCACCTTGATCTTGGACTTCGCAGGCTTCAGAACTGTAAGAAAGTAAATTTCTGTTGTTTTAGCCACCCAGCCTATGGTATCTGATCGTCAAACAGACTCAGGCTCATCTTAGTTATTCAAAATTTCCCATATTTAGGGTCCTGCTGATTGTATCCTCCTGGTGACTTTTATTATGTTCCTCTTTCTCCTGTATTTCCAGGAACTTGGTAGTTAGAGTTCTAGGCTTAGTTAGATTCCAGCTGATTTCTTCTGGCAAAAATTCTCATGGGCGGTGCTGGGCATTTTGCACTGCATCTCATGAAGAGACGCATGATGTCTGGTCACCCCTTGCCTGGTGACGTTAGTGTGGACCAGTGTGCTCAGGTGCTGTCAGCCTGTTCCACCTAACAAGTTTCCCATTCATCGCTCTCCTAAATATTCTAGCATCTGTTGTTGATTATTGTCTGGATCCATGATCTCATGAAGGATAATACCTTCTTTTAAACAGGCCTCATCCTGGGCCATGATCCCAAGTTTGCGGCCACCTGTAGGTGGGCTGAGGAGGCAGGCAGCTACAGGACAAAAGCAAGAGAGGAGAACGCAACAGCAGGGAGCCTTCGTGACTGACGCTATTCCTTTCCAATTGTCAGTCACCCTATATTGCATGGAGGACCTGGAGGCTGGTGACTTTTGTAGGCAGTGAGGTGCCATGTTCCCGCTGTCATTGTCAATGCATGATGATATCTCAGTGTCCTCCTTAAAGCTCGTTTTTGGAGTAATTTTATCTGATGACTGACTCCCTGCTCCACACCCCCATGCAGGCATTCTCAGTAGAAAGGCAGTTCTAGACACAGCACCTTGTCATAAAATCCAGATTTTATTGTTGTCCTTGCCATAGCAGGTGGTCCCAAATGAAAATTGTGAACTTATCTCTTCTTGCTTTTCTCATTTCTCTTATCAGTATAGAATGTGTGTTAGGTTGGATTAGATGACTATTCATCCATTTGCATTGCTAATAGGAACACCTGAGGCTAGGTAATTTATAATGAAAAGAAGTTTAATTGGCTCACAGCTCTGCAGGCTGTACAAGCATGGCACTGGCATCTGCTTCTAGTCAGGGCCTCAGGAAGCCTTCAATCATGGCAGAAGGCAAATGGGGCTCCCGTGTGTCACATGGCAAGAGCGGGAACAAGAGAGAGAAGTGGAAATGCTACACACTGTTAAACAACAGTGCTCTGGTGGACTCATAGACCAGGAACTCACTCATTACTTCAAGGGTGACACCAAGCCATTCATAAGGGATTGGGTCCCATGACTCAAACACCTCCCAATAGATCCTTCCTCCAACCATGGGGATCACATTGCAACATGAGATCTGGAGGGCACAAATATCCAAACCACATAAGGTGATAATCTATCTGGTAAAAAGTAAGCCCTTTTTTGATTTATGAAAGACTTAACACAACCTAAGTTTGCCTCTACACTTGCCATACATCTGATGTGGGTTGATGGGGAGCATTGATCCATGTAGCCACTCAGGGATCCTGCCACATCTGCCCTCAGGAAACTCTTCATGGAACAGGGAGCCTGGATTTCCCTGCACTTACACAAAGAGCTTATAGGACTCCTGTATTAGGTCGTTCTTGCATTGCTATAAATCTCTGAGATGGGGTAATTTATAAAGAAAAGAGGTTTAATTGGCTCACCGTTCTGCAGGCTGTACAGGAAGCATAGTACTGGCATCTTCTCTGCTTCTGGGGAGGCCTCAGGAAACATACAACCATGGTGGAAGGTAGAGGGTTCAGGTATGTCACATGATGAAAGCAGGAGCAAGAGAGAGTGCAGGGGGGTGCTACACACTTTACAATAAACACATATCATGAGAAAACACTGTAACTAAGACAGCATCATGCCATGAGGGATCCACCCCCATGATCCAAACACCTCCCACCAGTCCCCACGTCCAGCCCTGGGGATTATAGTTCAATATCAGCTTTGGGCAGGGACAAATATCCAAACTATTTCAACTTTTTTGGGCCTGCTTAACGAATGAAAACCATTTCGGAAGTCAGCCTGATATCTGCTGTTGCTACAACCTTGGGATGACCTGTAAGCCCCCTGGTTGCCTCTAATCACCAGAGACTCCCTGTGTCCACTGAAACAATGGCAAGTATTGAAACACACTCTGAATGGGCAACTCAGCTGGGTCAGTTCTTCACAGGGGCTTGGCCCAGCGTCCAGCAGACAGGAGGCACTCAATAAATAGTAGTTGTTTTTATTTTATAAATGAGACACCTGAGGCTCAGAGGGTTGGATAACTGACCTCAAGTTACCCATCTGTGAGTGGCAAAACTGGGAAAATCCCCAGCTCAACTTGATCTGGAAAGTTCGGCCTCATTTCACTGGGCACAGTGCCTCTGCGGAGACACGGGCTGCTTTGTGGAGCCCTTGAGTGCTAGATGAACCCACAAAATTACTCATCAGCTACAGGTAAGTGGGAACTATCGATAGCTGGGTGAGGGGTAACGACAAAAGTGACAAATTAAGGAACCCCATCTGGCAGCACAGTGCAGGGTAGATTTCAATGAACAGAAGCTGGAGGCAGGGAGACCCACTAAGACTCCATTTAAATAGGAAGCCGAACTCAGGTTGGGGTGTTAGCGAGGGAAACACCAGGTGACTTCTGAAGAGCTTGCAAAGGAAGCAGAAGCAGAATGTGCTGACCAATCAGGGAATAAGGAAGAGACTGTAAGATGACATAGAACTTCTGTGGGATCACAGGAAGATAATCCCAGTATTGGCAAAGGGGACACTTGCTCCTAGGATCTGAGAATCAGGAAACTGGGGGAGTGACTGCTCAGCTAAGCTACTAGTTAGTTGGGTCACCAGGACTTGAAGAAGTCTGGACAGATCTTATTCGTAAGTGTGACTCAATAAGGAAAAGAGCTGAGTGAATGGGACAACAAGGCAGGGCTGTGAGCAGAAAGGTGTGTGTGTGTATGTATGAGAAGGACTATGTGAGTAGAAGTGTGTGTGTCTGTGTAAGTGTGTAAGAGTGTGTTTCTGAGTTAGTGTGTATGTGTTGGGTAGAGGTGTGCTTGTTTATGTGTATGTGTATTTGTGTGTAGGGTAGGAGTGTGAGTGTGTGTGTTGGATAGGGGTGTATGCATGGATGTGTGTTTGTGTTGAGTGGAGGTGTGAGTGTGTGTGTTGGGTGGGGGTGTGTGTATGAATATGTGTGTGTGTTGGATAGGAGTGTTTGTGTGTGTGTGATTGTGTTGGGTAGGAGTGTGAGTGTATGGATGTGTGTCTGTTGAGTAGGGCTCTGTGTAGACGTATGTGTGTTGGGTAGGAGTATGTGTGGATATGTGTGTGTTAGGTTATGTGTTTGGTAGCTGAACTTCCAAGTGTGTGTTGGGTAGGGGTGTGACCAAATGTTTGTGTGTTGGGTAGAGCTGTGCTTATGTGGATGTGTATTGGGTAGGGGTGTGTGTATATGAATGTATGTTGGGTAGGGGTGTGAGGGTGTAGATGTTTGTGTGCTGGGTAGGGCTGCGTTTATTGTTTATGTGGATGTGTGTTGGGTAGGGGTATTGTTACCAGGGGAGTACCCAGCTTGTAGGTTCTTGGCCTCCTTAACCCTGAAGAATGGGGAAAGGGACCCCAGAGGTGCAATGAGTTTACTGCCCAAATAAAATTGTGGACCCAAAGAGTTTTGTGGAAGAGTGATTTATTAGACAGAGAGATAGAGAGAAGACAGCTTCTACGCTGTTGTGGGAGGGAAACCCAGAGAGGGAAATCTGTTCAGGTAGGACCAGCTAAAGTTTTAATCCTTGAGTTATTCCCTCTCCATTCATGTTCTCGTCCAATGAGAGGAGTTCTTTTAAACTTCCTCTGGATTGATTGATCTTTGACTCTGATACTGGATTGGCTACTTGTTTTACAATCCTGAGTTATAGAGCCCTCTCCTACCAGAGCTTTAGGTGGGAATTTGGAACAAAAGAGCCCTACCTGGCTTTTCTGCACATGGAAAGATCAGACAAAGAATTTTACCTGGGCTGTGTGGAGGAGATGCTCAAAGAGCCCCAGCCACCTGAGGCAGGGAGCTGGGAAATTTCTGCATTTGAAACCCCTCCCCTAGCGGACCTGGGAAGAGAGGTTTTTTTTTTAACACAGTCCCTCAATATGTGTGTATGGATGTGTGTGGCAGGTAGGGGTTTGAGTGTGTGTGTGTGTGTTGGGTAGGGTTGTGTTTTTGTGGCTGTGTGTTGAGTAGGGGTGTGTGTATGGATGTATGTGTATTGGGTAAAGATGTGAGTGTGTGGATGTTTGTGTATTGAGTAGGGCTGTGTTTATGTGGGTGTGTGTTGGGTAAGGGTGTGTATGTGTGGTGGGTGGTGGTTTGAGTGTGTGTTTGTGTGTGGTGGGTAGGAGTGTGTTTGTGGCATATGTATGAGTGTGTGTGCTGAGTTGTGTGTCTGAACAGAACACTTACAAGCAGCATGTGCATGATTACATCTGGAAGTGAATGTTCAGAATGAAAACTCCCTTTCCATTGTTTGGTAGCTGAACTTCCAAGAAAGGTATCCTGTAATTGAGCCCCTCAACTCTGAATATCCAACTTTCTAATTAGCAAAAAAAATAAAATCCTGGCATCTGCCTGGGGTCATAGGGATTTACTTTGCAAGTAGGCACACACTCCTTGCCCCAGTCAATTAAAGATTTGAGGTGGCAAGGATAACAGAGTTGAGTTTCTCTACCTTGACTCTCTGGGATCCCCTTGGGCATGTAGGGTGGTGAGACAAGGTATGAAATCCAGTTCAGGAGACCAGAAACTGGTAGTCACACTACAGATGGAGACCTCAGGGGAGACAAGGGAAGCTTTAGAAGTTATTTTGAAAAGTGTGACAAATGCAAATTACATTAAGAGCTTAGCTATAAGGTAGGTTGGTGGGGGAGAGAGAATCTTTGTTTTTTCAAGTACAAAGAACTCTAAGCTCAGAGGAACAGATATGTAACTAAGAGTTACACTTAACCCATTTAGCAGTCATTTCCTGAGCAATCTAAAGCTATTTGCTTTTAGGTTAGAAGGATGCTGTGTATTGATCTCAAGAAGAAAATAGGACTCAGGCTAGGTTCTAAGTTTATTCAGATAACTAAGAGATCCAGGGGCATCTTAAAACATCACATTGGCATCACTAATTTCTTAAACAACTTTCTATTTGTCTTATTGTTTTTGAGTAGCCTTTCTAGCTTTTAGCATTTCTTATCCAGCTGTATTATAAGTTTTTTAAAAGGTATTCTGTCCTTTCTCAGAGTCTTAAAGAGATCTTTGTTCTTTCAAATGGAATTTGGCAGAAAGATTTGTTTCCCTCTAGGCTGATTTCATTTATCTAAAGTTGGCTGAGAAAATCCTCCCCTTGCTGAAAGCACACCTTCAATGGGTTGACCTGGAGGTTGACCTTTCAGTTGCAAGGTTGCAGATTCGCTTTTGATCTCACTGCAAGCAGCAATTTTACCCAGCTTGGCAAAGCACAAGCCTGGGCGTCAGGAGGGCCAGAGCTCAGTGCAGTTTCTCTGCTAAGGATCCCTAGCAGACATGCCCTTGGGAGCGTCTCCTTAGTGCCAGTGTTTCTGTGCTCTGTACGGCAGGCACTGGGCAAGGCGACAGCCCCAGGTTCAGCTGAGAAACTTCAGAGTGCCCAACTGATATAGGAGTTAAGAAAAAAAGTACTTAGGCAGATAGTGAGGGTACAGGACTCCTCAGTAAGGTCTTCCTTTTAATGAAAAGCAGCCCCCAAATCATTGTCTTTTCTAACAAAGAGCAGCCTGTAAGAGGCTGTTTTGAGCTGAAGACATAGACAAGCAAGATAGAAGCTTGCACAGGTGAAAGCTGGCAGTTGGGCCAATAGAAAAAGGCTACCTGTGAATAGGCATTATCAAAATGGTGGCTCCATCTTCTCTTCTCTTTTCCAGCCCTGTGTATAGTAAGGAGCAGACAAGATGGCACTGGCCAAGTGGAAATCCCACTTACATAATAAGATTAGCGTAGGGCAACCAGCCTTCCCCTCCTGCTATGTAAACATCACACCTCCTCAAACCAATCTGTGGGCCCGATGTAAATCAGACACCACCTCCTCAAGCCTGTCTATAAAATCTTCTTCTGTAGTCCACTGTGGGCCGGCTTTTCCCTTTCAGATACCTGTTTTTTGCAAGAGAGAGCTGCTCTCCTCTCTCCTTTCTTCTGCCTATGAAACATTCCACTCCTTCACCCACCCACATGTGTTCATATCCTTAATCTTCTTGGCATGAGACAACCCCCCCACACCCCAGTATGTACCCCAATGATGCTGCTTCACAAGCAGCATCTAGTGGAGTTCTGAGATCTTGTAATACAACCTTCTGACCCTGACACCTTTGGTTTTCTTAATGGAAAAGATCAGCTCCAGCTATGGGGGCCTTGGGAGGTGAGACCCAGTAGCCTGATGGTAATTTCTGTGTGGGAACATTAATGACTTTGTTGGGATGAAGTCTGAACAATGAGGCAGGGTGTGGGGCCAGCCTTATTACCTGAGGAAGTCACCAGTCTCTTTGCTTTCCCCTCCCTGCAATTTAGCAGATAGGTGAGTCTCTTGGCCTGTGGCTCCCTCTTTACCCAGCAAGTCTCCCTCCCCAGAGAGGAGGACCCCTGTAATTATCTGAGGTGAGGTCCCAGCACGGGCTCCTGGAAGCCTCCCTGCACACCTACAGTTCTGTCTTGCGGTCACTCTGTGGATTCAGGGCCCTGAGATACGTTCTGAGTGTCAAATACATATTGAATTTCAAAGACTTACTAATAACCTCAATAATGTGATTTTATATTGAATATATGTTGAAATAAAAATTTGTGGTACATGAAATTAAATACAATATATTATTAAATCAATTTCAAAGATTTCTTTTTACTTTTTTTTTTTTCTTTCTGAGACCGAGTCTTGCTCTGTCGCCCAGGCTGGAGTGCAGTGGCACGATCTCGGGTCACTGCAATCTCCACCTCCCGGGTTCAAGTGATTCTCATGTCTCAGCCTCCCAAGTAGCTGGGACTGCAGGTTCATGCCACCATGCCTGGCTAATTTTTAGGAGAGATAGGGTTTCACCATGTTGGCTAGGCTGCTCTAGAACTCGTGACCTCGTGATTCGCCCACCTTGTCCTCCAAAAGTGCTTGGATTACAGGCATGAGCCACCGTGCCCAGCCTTTTTACTTTTATGATTATGAAATTTGGAATTACATCTTGGCTTGCATTATTTTCTGTTGAATCAGCACTGCTCTGGAAAGAAACCCAAGATCCCTTTCACATTTTTTCTTTTCTTTTTGTTTTTGAGACAGTGTTTCCCTCTGTTGCCCAGGCTGGAGTGCCGTGGGGTGATCTCGGTTCACTGCAACCTCTGCTTCCAGGTTCATTTCAAGTGATTCTTGTTCCTCCGCCTCCCTAGTAGCTGGGATAGCTCGGACTACAGGTGCACGCCACCATACCTGCTAATTTTTGTATTTTTATGAGAGATGGGGTTTTGCTATGTTGGCCAAGCTGGTCTCAAACTCCGGACTTCAAGTGAGCCACCCCCCTTGGCCTCCCAAAGTGCTGGGATTATAGGCTTAAGCAACCACACCTGGCCCACACTTTTTCTTAATCCAGTACTCTAGAAAGGACCCTAAGGAGATTCTAGTATCTTCTTTTCTGGTCTCTCCACTCGAACCCTCAGGCACTCTTGGGTCTTCTGGGTCAGAGACCACGCAAGCAAATGCAACCACAGTCAAAATATGCCTCCCAAAGTGGCCCTTCACAAACGGACTCCTGAAACGGCCTGGAGAGGCTCTGCATCAGGGACCCGCTCCTCCCCAGACAGAGGACCCAGAGCAAGTTTGTCTTCCAGGAGGGCATTCCTCGATGTACTCTATGATGTAACCTGCAAAATGGTGCTGGCCAGCTTGGAACATGTTGGGCTGATCCAAGTCAGATTTCTTTGTTGCAGGAATGCTCAGAGCATGTGTATATTAATAAATATTGTGACTCCCTAAGAGCAAAACACTTTGTATGACTTCCAAAGTTGTTGAAGACAAGCTCCTTCTGCCTTTCTTGAGCATCTGCAGCGAAGATACATTGAAAGGGACTCTGTTATTTTTACACTTCTACTAAAGGTCCTCTCTTTCTTCTGCCCGACCTTGTCCCTCAAGTCCTTTCCCTCTCTTGTCCCCACACCACCTTCCAGGTCCTCTCCCTCTCTAGAAGAAATGGTCCAAGGTACGAGGCAGACCACTGCCAAAGGTCCAGAGAAGACTCAATAGCTTCGAGTTTCTGGCATTTTGGTCACTGGCATTTGGCAAAATGGCCCTTGATTTAGCCACAAAAGAGGAATTTGCTGATACTCAACCAGGTGAGACTGTTTTTCTCTGTCTAGTTTCGACATTCTCTCCTCCAGACTGCAGAAAAATTTCATTGCCCTCTGATTTATATGATCAGGGGAGATCTCTCTCTCTCTCTCTCTCTCTCTCTCTCTCTCTGTGTGTGTGTGTGTGTATAATGTGTGTACTGAGAGTAAGAGAGAGAGCCTTATATCAATGCCTAATTCATTTAACTCTGGGGAACAAATCTAATCAATTTCCAACAGATAGCTCTAAGATTTGTGAAGTATTGGATAAAGGGCCTTACTCAATAATCATTTATATTGTTTTATATCCAAGCTTCAACCCTCCCAGAAGGTGGGGGTTCTGGAAGAAAGACTGCCTTTGGCCAGGCTGTAGGAAGCCGCCAGGAAGCTGGGGCAGAGGCATGGCTGGAAGAGGGCCAGGAAACTCATTTGCTCCACTCCATCTTGCTAACGTTGGCTGCTGTTATGTTTCATCACAGCCCTGCATCCTGCTCACCCCTGCACCTCTGAGATGCCTCCCACATCCTCGATTGAGGTTACACTGAGGCTTACTGCTTCTGCAACCAGTTTCTATCACCAGCTTCCCACACCCGGTTCACTTTTTGAAAACAAAACAGGTCGGGAGCAATGGCTCACACACGTAATCCCAACACTTTGGGAGGCCAAGGCAGGAGGATCGCTTGAGCCCAGGAGTTTGAGACCAGACTAGGCAACATAGCAAGACCCTGTCTTTACGTAAAATTTAAAAAATTAGCTGGGCATGGTGGCAAGTGCCTATAGTCCCAGCTACTTGGGAGGGCGAGGTAGGAGGATCACTTGAGCCCAGGAGATTGAGGCTGCAGTGAGCCACGATGGCACCACTGCACTCCGGCCTGGGCAACAGAGAGAGACCCTATCTCAAAACAAAAACAAAAACACAAACAGATTTCACCTATAGGAGGTAGGTCTTGACGTCTCAGGCATCTTCTTCCTCTTTGTTCAGCCTTTTGGTTCCATCTTCACTTAGCCATCATTTATTAAACAGAACAGCCTCACTGTGTGGCAATGTCACTCCTACTGGGTCTGCACATGTGAAGGAAATCAGTGGGCTTGGATTTAAAAATAAAAGCACTGGCCTCATTTGGCTGAATTAATTATTCCTTTTCATTTGTTTGAACTTCACGACAACTCAAGTCTGCCCCAACTAGTTGTGGACCACGTCTGCCAGCTGCCTAGAGAATCCACTTCTTCCCTTTGGAATTCTCTCCTCCTCCTGACACTGACAATGCCCTTGCTTCAGAGGACCTGCCTTCCCACTCTCCACTGGACACTGTGAAACTCCTTGGCATCCAGTCCCAGGGCAGAGCCACTGCAGAACTCCACGTCTGCTGGACTGAGCAGGGCTGGTGTCTCGTGAACAGCAGCTGAGACCCAGTTTGGGTTCACGATCTCATGCGATATGTCAGAAAACAAAAGAGCAATTGAGTTCCTGTGAAAACTTGCCAGATTTCCATGCAACAGTTTCCTTCTTGAAACCCTCCTCCACCCCCCCTTTTTTTTTTACTTTTTATCATAGAAATGAACTCAAAGGAAAATGACTAAGCACCAGCCTACTCAGAATCATTGGTCCCCCACAAGCAAGGATGATCCTGCATCAATCTATTAATTTTCATTTCCAGGATTTTCAGATGTAAAACAAATGTTTGATGTAATCTGCAACACTGATCCGTTATAATTAAACAACCTCCTACTGTCTAAACTGGCAAAGCACTCCATCGATCAGTGATAAATGTGGTCCTTGGGAGACTGCTTTTATGTTTGTTTCACTCATGGGAAAACGGCCACAACCCTTTTGTAATATTCCTCGGCTGCTGCTCTCCCCCAGGTTACAGTCATAGTAACTGCTGCTTCTGGGCTGCCTTGCTGTAATCCTCATGTTGAATGATGGCTTGATGCATATGTGCTTGAAGGAGACTGATGGGAAGTCTCCAGTTATGAATAAAATACATTCAAGTCAATAAGCCCTTCTTGGGTTCCTTTGCCTCACCATTTTATGGACAATTTATGAAGTACCCTGTATGTACCAGGAGCTATTTGCAATGTTTACGATGTGGGAGCCCCTATTATTCTAAATATGTCTTATATCATCTACTTTCCTCTTTGCAAAGTTAGGAGATTGGATTCCTGCCAGGCCTTATAATATAGATCTGCTGTTCACACGTAGCATACAGGAGGCCCTGATGACTTCCTACTCATCACTTCCCTCGTTGCCCAATAGTTGGGGCCATTGGACTGCTATATCCAGGCCAGTCCTTGCTCTAGATCCTAGGATCCAGGCAGACCTGAGGCAAGGAGGCACATTGGTGTCAGTGTTCCATCACCCCCACGGTTAGGCCTCCCTGACTCTGCCACAGTTCAGGCACCAAGGCTCCTGCTTCAGTTTTCTGAGAGACAGTTTCCATGCTGCACCTAAATTCATCCAGTTCAGTTTCACATAACTACTTGTCCTAGTTTAAGCAGAAAGGAATGTATCACAGGCTACTAAATGGCTTATGAATTCCTTGGAAAAGCTGAAGAAACAGACCTTAGGAGGAGCCCCCTGGAGCCACTCTCAAAGCTATCCAGCAGAACCTGACCACATTTCTAACCAGGAAGCTGCCTGCAGAATCAGCAAACAGCCCCCACACCTGCCGGCTTCAGAACCACCCACCTCTGCTCTCCCCACACAAGTGAGCAGACATCTCAGCCCTGCCTTTCTGGCCACTTGACTGCTTCCAAATTAAATCTCTCCCATTTGCATCAGGAAGAGGACTCTAGATGATGTCTAGAACACTCGTTTCTGACGACTCTAAGGGGTGAGATTTTTCACCTGCCCAGCCTCTGCAATGCAGGAAAAACCGGAAGTGTGTTGTAAGTGACACTGAATGAGCTTGCCCTCCAACTTGTCAGTTTCCCAAACAGCAACTTGGCCCTTGCGACTTTTAAATTTCTGTAGTTTGCTCAATCCCCCAGGGCTCTGGGAGCCCATTTCTATTGGCTGGAAACCCACTGGGAACCAGCTACCTGCTGACAAATTCCAATCCTATTACTATTTTGTATTGAATATTTACTCTGCACAACTCCTAATTTTCTGTGAAGTGCCTTTTCTCTTTACCACCCCTTGACACAGTTACTGCTCTATAAACTGAAACACCACTCCTTATGGCCACAGTTGTTTGTGCCATGAATAAGCAACTCCCTAAGCTCAGATTTTCTCTTGAATCTGTGGGCTGGAAATCAAGATGGTTGAGAACAACTCTTCTCCTAGTGGCTGAAGTGGTAAAAAGAATGTCAGTGTGGGCACAGTGGCTCATACCTGTAGTCTCAGCGCTTTGGGAGGCCAAGGTAAGGGGACTGCTTTAGGCCAGAAATTTGACACCCGCCTGAGCAACATAGCGAGACCCTGTCTCTACAAATAAGAAATTAGCCGGCCATAGTGGCATGTGCCTATGGTCCCAGGTACTTGAAAGGATGAGGCAAGTGAATTGCTTGAACCCAGGAGTTCAAGGCTGCAGTGAGCTGTGACTGTACCACTGCACTCCAGTCTAGGCAACAGAATGAGATTCTGTTTCTAAAAAAATAATAATAAAATAAAAATTTTTTTAAAAGAATCTCAGGCGTTCTCAGGTGTTCAGAGCTCAGGATGCCTCGTCCTGTTAGGGCATCCAAGAGTGGCTGGAGGGCAGGGCGTGATGTCTCGTGGGCCACCTTGCAAAGGGCTCGGAGTTCTGCCATGAGGAGAGAACCATCTACCATGAGAGTAAAGAATTAGTGGCTGAGAAGATGGAAGTAAAGCCACGAACTGGAGAGTATCCCAAGGCCATTTCCATCTCTGGTTTCCGCTGCTCCTGCATCCTGACCACATGCTGGATTTGGGGCTCCATGAGATATCTCCATGTCCTTGTTATGCTCCCATTTCTCTTATTTTGCATCAGTTTGGGTTGGCCTCCTATCACATGAAACAGGGAGTCCAAAATACCATTGACTCTTGAACTACATGAGTTTGAGTTTCGTGGGTCCAATTATACATGGATTTTCTTTTATTTCTGCCACCCTTGAGACAGCAAGACCTATCCCTCCTTCTTCTCCTTTCCCTCAGTGTACTAAACATGAAGATGAATAGGATGAAGACTTTCATCGCTTCTACTTAAGGAATAGTAACTATACTTTCACTGTCTTATAATTTTCTTAATAACATTTTCTATTCTCCAGCTTACTTTATTGTAAGAATATAGTACATAATACATATAACATACAAAATATGGGTAATGGACTGATTATGTTATTGGTAAGGTATACAGAGCACCTGTGACATAAGTAACTCCATCTTAGAAAAAGACTCCATCTTACATTTCAAAAGGCATCATGCCAACAGGACCAGATGTTCCCCTAATCAATAGAGACAGCATCCGACTGTCTCTATAGCCAGAGTATAGCCAGCCACACTCTTTATTACCAGTCAGTCCTCACCAGAGGACTCAAGGGCTACAGAACAGCAGGACTCCACCAGCTGGACACGGCTGTTTTATGAAATACCATCCTGCTGTCACTCGTAATCAGCATCTGGCCTCCGCTACTGAGGACTGTCCAAACCAAGGGCTCTCTCTTAGAAGACACTGCTGCGCGTCTAGATCTGCCCAGGACCCTCTCCTTGTCCACATCACTGTTCTTGGATGGATTAATTAACTCCTTTTCCTATCCCCTTTTCTCTTGATGTTAAATGTTGCTCTGTTTGACATGGAATGTTTAATGTATACTATTTATATATTGATTACGTATACGAGTAGGTATGGTTTGCAATATCAACTGACTCTGTGGAGTGGCTTGAGCCTGTGTGCCTGTGGCTCTGAGTACCTAGCGAATGAAGTGCTAAGGAAAACTGCCTCCTTGGGAACTCCATGCAACTTGTGGCTTTTATGATGGAAATGGCATCAATAAAAGCCTGAACTTGTGGAAAGACACAAATGTTCGCAGACCTGGTTATGTCTGACCTTGTGCCTCTCCCAGCAGTGAGGCTTCCAGTCAACAGTAGGCTGCTAGCAGTTACGTTTTGGGGGAGTGAAAAGTTTCACTGGGATTTTCAACTGTGCAAGGGGTGAGTGCTCAACCTGAGTGTTGTTTGAGGGTCGACACGCATACGTATTGAGCGGGTGCATATGTATTGAGTGATTTGAGGGGGACTCCTGGACCATCCTCATTGGCCTCCACGTGGGTGATTTCTCCTCACCTAAACACATGCAAACTTCTCCTAACCTGGGTGATTCTTACAGCTCTTGCCCTTTGCAGCACAACGTCAGTAGACGCTCCTGTCCTTCTGGCTCCAGCTCCTCTCCTCCCACAGTCTCCTTAGGGGACTCCAATCAGGTCTCCCCTCTGCTCATCACCAACCTGCGTGTTGCTGAATCCAGTGCTCACTGCTCGGCCTCACTGCGGCTCACCCTGCATCCCTGAAACGTTTCCTTCACCTGCCTTCAGCTGGCCTCCCTTCCACCCGACCAGTGACCCTTGCTGGTCTTCCTGATTGCTCCTTCACACCCTCAGTGTCTTAATATCTGTGCTGGTTTTGGCCTCCTTGCTTCCCTTCCCCGCTTTGCCCTTTGTGGGCAGGCTCTGCAGGCTGTATCTCATGCCCCAGGCAGCGGCTCCCAGCCACAGAGAGGGACTAGGGGAGGCCGAGGAGAGCCCTGGGCAGCATCTCCAGCAGCAGCAGCAGCAGCAGCTGTTCCTTTTGTTTCCACTTCTTGGAGGCAGCGGGCAGTTTAGTTTCTGCTGGGTGAGCCCAGCTCCCAGGTTCCTGTAGCACCTCCTCTTTATCCCCAGACCTCATGATTCTCTATGGAGAAAATCTGATTGATTGAATCTGCAGAAAAGCTATTAGAATTAATGAGCTTAGTAGGGAGATTGCAAATACATCTTGCTAAAATCTCTCAAATCAAATTTTTAAATAATGATCCTTATTAATGACTTTTCCTATAATACACTGAGTTAGGGAAATAGAACTGATATCTTAAGAGTGAATGAGCTAATTTTTTTTTGCATGTATTACCTTTTGAGACAATACGGTCATAGATTGAGAAACTGAGTGCAATAGGCCATCTAGTTGCCTCAGTCACATCTGATTTAGCTCTACTGAAATTTCATTTTTTTTAGATGGAGTTTCACTCTTGTCAGCCAGGCTGGAGTGCAATCGTGCAATCTTGACTCACTGCAACCTCCACCTTCCAGGTTCAAGCAATTCTCCTGCCTCAGCCTCCTGAGTAGCTGGGATTACAGGCATCTGCCACCACGCTGGCTAATTTTTGCATTTTTAGTAGAGATGGGGTTTCACCATTTTGGCCAGGCTGGTCTTGAACTCCTGACCTCAGGTGATCCACCCACCTAGGCCTCTCAAAGTGCTGGGATTACAGGCTTGAACCACTGCACTCAGCCTGAAAGTTCATTTTCATACAGACAAAAAGAACACTGTTCTGATGCCAATGAGCTTTTAGGTTAGGAGTCTTTAAAATAATTTTCTGACACAAAAATGAGCATGCTGTTCTTTCTTATTTGATGTTTCCTCTTTAGGATGCCTGTCAGTTTCTGCACAGGAATTGTCTACAACAGTAGTTCTCGACGTTTGATTTCTATTAGAAATGAAATTGTTAGGTCTCCACCCAGACCTACGGAATCAGAAACTTGGGGGTGGCATCAGCATTCTTTAATATTCCTTTGAGGGGATTCTGCTGCCTGCTAAGCCAGAACCATCAGTCTATACAAGCTTGGGGTATGGGAAACAAGGTCACTTATGAGGTCACTTTTACTGTCTAAACTAAATTCCCTAAATTAAAATTGGCAAAATGTTCCCTACTTTTCAAATTCTTTCCTCCCTCCCTCCCTTCCCTCTCTCTCTTTCTCTTCTCTCTCTTTTTCTTTCTTTCTTTCTTTTCTTTTTTTTTCATCAGGCAACTTTTTGGGGAAACACACAAAGTTTTAGGTAATAGCATACACTATATATTTCAGTAATCAGCAAACACTTATCAAAAGTAGAGGGAATAATGCATTTTTACATGTTAACACAATAGATTTACTATTCAGTTATTAAAATGAAGTAGACACACACACAGAGACACACAACTATCCACATACACACACACAGGCACAAACTCAGAGAGTTTTTATTAATAGAATGTAGAGGGAAAGAAACATATGCAAAATAATACAGCATAAGTCCATTTATATAAAATTTAAAATTAGACTCAACCAAACTACACTATTCAAGGATGCATACACAGGTGGTAAATCTATTAGTCAAGCACTAATATATATATATATACAATATATATATAGTATTATATATATATTTTTTTTTTTAATAATTTCAACTTTTATTTTAGATTTAGGGAGTATGTGTGCAGGTTTGTTACATGGGGTTACTGTGAGACACTGTGGGTTTGGGGTATGAATGATCCCGATACCCATGTGGTGAGCATAGTACCTCATAGGTAGTTTTTCAGCACTTGGCTGCTTTCCTCTCTCTTGCCTCTAGTAGTTCTCAGTGTCTTCTGTTCCCATCCATGTGTACCCAATGTTTAGCTCCCACTTTATAAGTAAGAACATGTAGTATTTGGTTTCCTGTTCCTCAATTAATTTGCTTAGGAAAATCACCTCTAGCTACATCCATGTTGCTGCAAATGACATGATTTCATTCTTTTTTGTGGTTGCAAAGTTTTCCATTGTATTAATCTGTTCTCATTAATCTGTTCTCATGCTGCTATAAAGAACTGCCTGAGACTGCATAATTTACAAAGTTAAGATGTTTAATTGACTCACTGTTCCACATGGCTGGGGAGGCCTCAGGAAACTTACAATCATGGCAGAAGGGGACAAAAACACATCCTTCCTCACAGAGTGGAAGGAAGGAAAAATGCAGAGCAAAGAAGGGAAAAACCCCTTATAAAACCATCATATCTTGTGAGAACTCATTCACTGTCATCAGAACAGCATGTAGTAACCACCCCCAACATCTAATCACATCCCACATGGTCCCTCCTTCAACACATGGGGATTACAATTCAAGATGAGATTTGGATGGAGACAAAGACCATATCATACATGGTGTATGGTGTATATGTAACACATTTTCTTTATCCAATCCACCATTGATGGGCTCCTAGATTGATTTCACATCTTCATTATTTGGAATAGTGCTGCAATGAACATACACATGTATGTGTCTTTTTGGCAGAACAATTTGTTTTCCTTTGGGTAAATATATACCCATAATGGTGTTTTGATTTGCATTTCTCTGATTATTAGTGATGTTAGCATTTTTTCATGTTTGCTGGCTGTTTGTATGTCTTCTTTTGAGAAGTGTCTGTTCATGTCTGTTGCCCACTTTTTAATTTATTTATTACTTGTTGAGTTCTTTAAGTTCCTTATAGATTCTGAATATTAGACCTTTCTTGGATGCATCATTTATGAATAGTTCCTACCTTTTCTTTAGATTGTCTGTTTAGAGTATGAGTATTTTCAAATCAGAATAGCGATTACATCTGGAGGGAAGGATGGTGTTTGGGTGGGGAAGAAATTTATGGGTGGGAGCTCTTGGAACTTAATAATGCTCTATTTGTTGACCTGGTGGCCATTATGTGGGTGTTTGACTTATAATATGTCAAACTGTGCTTTTAATTTTTTACTGCTTTGTAGGTATGTTTCACAATTCAAAACTATCTTTAAAAGAAAGAAGGCCTGATCCTGTGGCTTATGCATATAATCCCAGCATTTTGGGAGGCTGAAGCAGGTGGATTTCTTGAGTCCAGGAGTTCAAGACCAGCTTGGGCAACAGAGTGAGACCCTGTCTCTACAAAAACTACAAAAATTAGCCATGCATCATGGCAAACTGCCTGTAGTCCCAGCTACTTGGGAGGCTGAGGTGGGAGCATCACGTGAGTCCAGGAGGTCTAGCCTGCAGTGAGCCATGATCGCACCACTGCACTCCAGCTTGGGTGACAAAGCAAGAACCTGTCTCAAAAAACAAAACAAAAAACAAACAAAAAAACAGGGTTAGGGATCCCCCATTGTAGGCTGAGTAGTCTGTCTCTTTCTTGCCGATTTGTAATGCCACCACTTTTAGCACTTAGTAGTCACTTCCAGACCAAATGCCCCAAGTATACAATTAGACTGACCTTTCTCAGTTTTTAATTGACTTTCCATGATGACAAATGGGGATTTCACTTTTGGTCCCGCCCTTGTGTGCCCTTCCTCTATCTCCCAGGTCTTTTGATAATTTTCTTTCCAACATTTTCTTCCTTTGTGTGTGTGTGTGTGTGTGTGTGTGTGTGTGTGTGTGTGTGTGTGTGAATTCCTAATGGTTTGATTTTTTAGTACTGCTTCTATTATTTTGTTATCTCTTTTCTCCATTATAGAAGATGACCTTATAATTATTGTCCAAATATTCTAATAAATCTGTTAATAAGCCCATCTTGTTTTTAATATCCAAGAGCTCTTTTTTGTTCTCTGGCTGTTCTTGTCTGATACACTATATTCTAAGAAGAGTACTGCCCAGCATTACACAGATATGGAGGTACCCTGCTAGGGAAAGCTGGGAATTCAGGCAAGTTAAAAGCCTAGAGCAGAGCTATCCTATGGAACTATAATCTGACTCAATTATGTCATTCTAAATTTTCTGATAGACACATTGGAAAAAGTGAAATGGAAGAGGTTGAAATTAAATTTAATAACATTTTACTTAATCCAATATATCCAATATAATATTATTTCAACATGTAATCAACATAAAAATCTGTTAATGAGATATTTTACATTTTTAATTTTATTCACAATACATTTTACATTTAAGCGTACCTTTATTTAAATGTGTCACATTTCAAATGCTTACTAGCTATGTGTGACCCATGGCAATTATATAGTATGGTTTGGGTCTGCAGAGAGCTGCACCAGCCATGCCTGCAGGCTAAGTTCAAATCTGCTCTGAGATCCTGAAGAATGTACTTTCTGGCCTGGTTCCCATCTTCTTGCAGTTTGCTTCTGGAATTTGCCCTTAACAGCCTGGCCTCCTGAATGGTAGGGGCTGGTGCCTTGCTCCATCTCAGGTCCCTAGTCAACACCCATCCTCCTCTGCATAATTTCCCCTCTTGGACATCATGTGTGTTATTGCATTTGCTCCTGATCTCAACCCTTTCAAAATTTTGGTTCCCCCAGGGATCACTTCACATGACCTAGTTCTGTAAGCATCATTCTTGGGCTCTACTTAATACCCCCAGGTTGCTGCCCAGCTGCCCAGCCTCTTAAACTGACTAGAAATGCTGTAGCCTGAAGGTTGCATGAAAGGCTGAAAGGAGCTTGTCCCTGTTACACTGTATCTGTCCAGCAGCCAGCTTATCTTTAACTTCAAACTCCAGGTAGGGTGTGGGCTCCCGCTCCACTCACAGCTGCTCAAGAACTGGTGTGGCCTGGGGCTGCTGTGTCTAGGGTCTGGCCTCTGGGCCTTTGCATGGGTAGAGAGAAGACAAGATCAGGAGAAATGCAGCAGGGACCAGCAGGAGGAGGCACAAGAGATGTCCCCAACCCCTTGGGGGTAGAGGGCCTGGAACGAGGAGCCCCAGTCTGTACCCAGTAGGATCTCTGAAGGTCAGGCCAGACAGGTGTGCCTGGTGAGTCAGCCCTGGGCCCCTGCCACCCTCCTTTTTACTTACAGCTCACACAATAGCTCAATTGTGTCATTGCACTTTGGCTTGGGTTCCAACACAGGGACTTAGCCCAGAGACCTCTAGAGGACAGAAAGAAACAGCTATGAGAGAGGTCTTTGTGCAAATCCATCCTGCAGGAAGGAGCCCCAGTGGTATGGTCAGTATGGCTGTGGCTTACAGCACAGTGTAAGAAGAGCTGGTTTCAGCCACTGGCTTGGACTCATGGCCAGTGGGTGTCAGAAAGCGACTGGAAGAAAGTTTACCAAATAGGTGAACAATTGCTGTGCATTTTAAGTGGAGGTTCACACGAAGGACTCTGAGAGTCTGAACTCCAAGAGAAGTTAGCAAAGTCTCAAGATATTGCAATAATATTTAACCAGATGAATAATTTGAATATACTGTATTTACCTTTTTGTCTGCTGTCATCACATGCAGAAACCTATTTAAGACTGTTTGAAAACAAAAAAGAAGGATTGTTTAGGTCAGCCGAGAGTCTTCTGGGGCCAACACCTTAGCACCTCCTGGAGAAAAGCTTAAACCCTTTTGTAGGAAGTGAAATTTCTGAACAGCTATGACTTATATACTACAGATGTACTATTGCTACAGCATGTTTCGACACAGGCCATAGCGGGGCACTAATCCGAGTCAGAGATGAGGGTGCTAAGAATTACACAGCCAACTCTTTTGTCCAAAGTGTCAAACACAGATGTTGCAAGAGGTGTTTTCTAGGTCTTAGCATCTTGTATTCTAAAGGAAATAGGGAGCAGAAGGGTTTTTTCACTGTACGTTGTGTTAAGATCTTAAAAAGTATATCCTCCATGGTCCCAGGTTTGACCAGCCTGCGGGCTCCACGTCATGACATTATCAAGGATAACTCTAGTTTTTGTAGCTTTATCCCATTCACTAACTCCAGGTCTCCAGCCCCACTCAAGGTCTTGCCCAGTCATTTCTGGAGACACTGGGTGAGTCTGTGAGGATCCCTCGCATTCTTCCAGGGAGGCTTTTCTTGCCCACATCCACTATTCTGGCCCCGTTGCATGTATAGGAATGCCATTTTCTTCAGCATGTGCGTCCCCCAGTGAGCTCAGATGGGAACCTGCGGTGTGAGGGTGGGGACTGTTCTCAGGCAGACATTACGCTCTCCTTTTCCTTTTCTCTTCCCCCCACCCCCACTCGTTCCTTCTCGTTCTGTCAGGAACCCTCATGGAAACGCATTTCTGCCTCACCTCCAACTGTACATTCACAGACAAGTCTGAACCTAAGTATCTCAAATAAGAAGATTCCACTACTAGTGGATTTATTTGAGAACTAAACTCTGGGGAAAACTCTCAGGGTGTAACAGGATGTAAACTGGGACTCTGTACCTTTCAGTTTTGGCAGGAGCCCCCATGACTGAGGACAACATGGTGGGTTCATCTCCCAAGGCAGAATGACGGGTGTGTGCCCTGAAGCAGAATGCATGGAGACTGTGGATCCAGTTCTGCCGGTTCTTCCTGTCACCCAGGAAGGCCTCAGAGCAGGTTGTGGTGGAAGAGATTGAGAGTGAGGAATATGTAGTTGCCCACACCCCACAGAGAAGTACTTCCCCTTCCTTCAAGAAAAGTGATTTGGACTTCATGAGAGCTGGATATCATGTTGCCTAGAGTTTGGGATGAAGAGAAACTTTTGTTTCCCTCCTACTAAGCCTAAGGGCTAGAGCAGCTCTTTGGTGGGAGCAGAATGAAGAAAACAGGCTGGGTTGGAAACAGGGGGTTCCCAGCTGCGTTGAGAACAGTGCATGTGCACTTGCATGGCAGGTGATGCATTCTAGAGAGCTGTCAGGGACCCTGTAGAGAGGACCTGGCCTGGGGTCATTGTAAGGGGTGGCCCACCAAGAAGGACTGCCTGGGACAGAGGACACCTCCAGCAGAAGCTCAGAGACCATTGGAAGAGTCAGACAGAACCAGCCAGAGGACAGACACCACCCACATGTACCAGCAGGGGGATTCGAAGCATTGGCCAATGTGCTTTGTGGGAGGAAGAGCCAGCATTTGCACATCTATCCACATCCTGATTACAA